>WNWK01018645.1:0-39462 GCA_009830355.1 Cherax destructor | reverse complement strand
CGAAATAGCTAAAATTTTTTAGAGACTGACACATTGGAATTTGTGAAAATGGGGGCCAAAGTGGGAAAAAATATGGAAATGTATGGCTGACCTTTTGGGAAAGCATAATTCCGTTTTTGATCAAATTTCATAATTTTGGTGGCGTTATGATCGGAAAAAGATTTCTATCATTTCTTTTAAAAAAAAATTTTTTTTTTTTTCCAAAAAATTTGACCCCCAGGAACACTTTCCTGAAAAGGGCCCCTGTCGACCCCAAAGGGAAGAACAGGGGAAAGAAATTTTTTTGCCCAACATGGAAAAGAAGTCCCTTGGGGTTGTGGGTCAGAAAGATTGTAAATGGAGAAGTTGGCGGGAATGTAAAAAATTAAGTCCATGAAGCCCTTTTGGAAACACTGAGGTACAGGGGGGAAAATTATTTGGGTTTGGAAAAGAGCCCTTTTGGACAGGTGAGGCCTGCAGCAGCCGCCCTGAGTTGTTTTACAATCAGAAACCAACACACTGTCGGGGGAGAAGCCAGAATCATAGTCAGACGTGTGGATGTTGGAAGTGTCAAGAGGGTTGGTCATTTGGGAAACCCATTACCAGAGGTGGGAAACAAAATGTTCCCCAGAAAGGAAAGGATTGTAAGACATGTAAAAGAATTGCCCGATGGCAAACCAGGTTCAGTAGGGGATCCCAAACAGAAGGACAGAGTCGGGGAAAGGGGGGAAACCCATGGGCACGGACCCAAAATCCCCCCATGCCCAAAAGGACCCTCACCATTCCCGTAGTGCAAAATGCAACATAGAACCCCCGCCTTACCTTTTACGCTGGTAAACCAGCAATCTAGGATGAACTTTATATCCAGCAAAACCACCCATTGGAAAAAAAAAAAAAGGTAGCCGGAAACGCCGCCGGTATCCCCCTTCTGCCACTACCTAAATTTACAGACAGCCCCGAGGGACACTCATCATCCCAAAAAAAACAAAAACATGAGGGTGATAGGCACATCCCCAGATGATCCAATTCCATGGCAAACACAGCCACTAAGGGAATCAATGGAATGGGGCAGACGGCCCCTTTCCCCAAAACCCAGGGGCTAAATTTCAGAGGGGGTAATCCCAAAAGGGCCAAAAACGAAAAAGGAAGGGGAAAAAATGGGTAAAGGAGGTAGGATGGGAAAAAGGGGAGTGAAGGGGGGGAGCAGGGTTTTAATTTGGGGTTTAGTTGGAGGGGGAAAAAGACTGAAAGGTCCCAAATTTCCCCAAACTAAAAAATTTCCCCCCCATGGGAAAGGGCCCCCCTCCTCCCCCCCATTTAAGAGGACATTACTTAATAATGACAGTTGGAAGTAAATATTTTCCAAAGATTTACATTCAGTGCATGAAAATAAAGTAAGAATTTAATTGATCTTTTTTAAAGCCATTTAAAAATAATTTTTATCTAAACTCCAAAAAGGGTGAAAAAATTTTTTAACAAAATATCAATACGGTCAAAAAAACATTGCCTGACAAGGGCCCCCAAATTTTCCAGTCCATCAGTACGGGTTTTGTGCAATGTAAACTAAAAGGGGGACAAGGGAAGAAAATTTTTCCTTTTTTTGTTGTCCCTTTTTCTTCTTATAGTGGGATGTTTACCCCATTGTTGCCGATAATTTTAAAACAAAAAACAAGCGTCCCGGTTTTTTAAATACCATTGTTGTGTTGTGCCATATTTTCAAAAAACCTTTTTAAATTCTAAAAATCCTTTGGGTTAAATTGTGGTTTTTGACCATATAAGGGTGGTTATTTTTGATTGGCCCAACAATAACTAAATTTTTATAGGAAATACAATAAAAAATTAACAATGGTTTTGGAAATTTGGAGGGTTTCACATCATTCTTTATATGTTATTATTAAAAATTTTACCCGAAAGCAGAAAAAATAATGAACTCCCCTGGTTTTAAATTTTTTTTTTTTCCCAAAATTCCTATTGCCTCTCACAAAAAATGAGATGTATGGAAAGATTTTAAAACATTCAACATTTTTTGAAGGGTTACTGTGATAAAATATAAATAGGTCTCCCCAATAAAGATTTTTTATTTTAACAATGTTTTCCCAAATTATGTTTTGCTTTTACAACAGTGGGAATTTGGAAGCAATTCAAAAAAATACAACTCACCATTTCAACCTTTGGAATTTCCCGCCCGGGGGAAAGGGTTCTACAAAACTAATGAAACCCAAGTTTCAGGGCCCCCAATCCCAGGGGGCCCCAAAAGGGCAGTCCACAATGCTTAAAAAACCTTTTGGGGCACTGTAAAAGAAGGGTTAAAAAGGGGGCCCTGTGGGGTTGCTTCAGGGGGGGCCTAAAAGTGGGGCCCCCGTGGGAAAAAGCTTGGGGGTTTGGGGGGCATGGTTTGAAAAAAATTTTTTATGATTGTTTTGTAAACTTACCAAAAACACAGCTTTCCCCTTTTTTTCTATTTCATTATCTCTTTAAATGTCATAAAATTAATCAGAGGGGGTTGGGAATACAAACAGTACTCCCTTTTCATACTGTCCCTTTTTATCAGGGGCCGTTGCCAAGTGGTTTCCCCACTGAAAAGGTTGCATGTTTAAAGCATTCATAAATTGGAAAAAAAAAACAAATTTTGGAGTGGGGAATACAAGGCCCATTTGAAGGGAAACCCCATTTTTAATTTTCAATTTAATGCTCAAACCCCAAAAAAATGGGCATCCCCGAAAATAATTTTGACCGTTTTTCTTTTGTTTTTACATGTTATATTGAATACAATATCAACCCAAAATTTTATTTTTTGATGGTAAAAATGAACAGTACTGAATGTAAAAAAGGGGAAATATTCTAAGAAAAAATTAAATGAAATTAGATATGGGAAAGTTATGGTCTGGAATGTTTTCCCTTTATAAATTTATGAGAAAATAGGGTTTTTAAACTCTGAACAATTAACATAACTATTTTCAGTAAAACATTAATTTGTATAGGGGGAAACCCAAATACACCTAACAATTTTAACAAAAATAAAAACTTCTCAACAAAACCAAACCCCGAGGGGATGGCCCAAAAAAAAAAAATTCCCAAAAAAATTTTAGAAGTTTGGGCGACTAGCAACACAGGTACTCCTTTTCAAAGGGAGGCCCTTTACATCAGGGTTTGCCGGGGGTTTCCCGACTGGAAAAACAAGGGTTTCATGTTTAAATTGACATTCAAAAATTGGAAAAAAAAAAACAAATTTGGGTGGGTTCCAAAAAATTTTGAAGGAAGCCCCATTGTTTTTTTCAATTTAATGCTAGCAAACCCAAAAAATGGACACTGGCCAGCCAAAGTATATTTTTACCGTTTTTTTTAGTTTTTAATGTTATATTGAATAAATTTTAAAATTTTATTACTATTGATGAGAAAAAATGAACAGTATAAATTAAAATGGGGAATTTTCTCAAAAATTAAATAAAATTGAAGGGAATGTTATGCCTTAATTTTCCATTTATAAAGCTTTTAAAAAAAATGGGTTTTTAATTGAAAAATAATTTTAAACTATTTTCAGAAAAGCTTTAATGTTGTATATGGGAAAAAAACCCCAACAATTTAAAAAAGTTTTCTTTTTCAAAAAACCCGGGGAGTTCCCCCCAGGGAGGGGCCCCAAAAAGCAAAGTTTTTTTTTTAACTTAGTTAAATAAAGGAGAAGAGGTTACGGCCCCATCCCCCCCAAAATTTTAGCCCTTTAGAATCATGGCTATGGAGGAAAATTCTTTCCACTTCCCCATGGAGATAAGATAAAATAAACAAGGACAAGAACTAGTAAAAAAAAAAACCCCAGGGGGGTTTTATATATGTTGCATGATGTGGTGCCCAAGTGCAAAAAGTAAAGGGTTACCAAAAAATTTGTGTTTATGAGACAAAAAAAACCCCAGAACCCTAAACAAAAACCCCAAGGTTTTTTTTATCCATGGAGGGGAGTCCCCCCGGGGTGGTTTTGCCCCAACCTCCCCGGGAAAGACAAAAATATAAAAAGAAAAAGGAATTTTTTAAAAAATTAGCATGTCTTTTCAATGTATTAAGGGGAATATGTAAAATAACCCAGTCTGGGGAAAAAATATTTTCTTCCAAGAAATACCCAAAATGATAAGGGGGGTTTTTGCAGTTCCCTCCCCCATGACAACCTCTAAAAACGGGGAATACTGGTTGGCCCTGGGCCATGTTAAACCCTGCAAAAACGGGAACCAGGGGCCTACCCATGTTAGTAACCCTTTCAAAACAGGATACTGGGGGGCCTACTGGCCCATTGGGGAAGAATCGGGAGTCCCAGCCTACCCTGTTGGGAAACCTTAAAAACAAGTCTGCATTAGCCCTTTGGGCCCCATGTTAAAGCCCTGCTGTATTTTATAGCATTTGGGCCCAACTCCCCATGTTGTAACCCTGAAAGAAAAGGGTTGGATCCCCATGTTAGGCCCTGAAGAATACAGAGTACTGAAGTTGACCTATTTATGGTCCCCTTAAAGAATCCCAGTTGGCCTACCCCAGAAAAAGATAAATAGGTATGGTTTTCCCTTTAAAAAAGGGCTGATAAAAAAGGAAAATAAATTACCCCCCATGTAAAGCCCTCCCAGGGAATACGCATTTCCCGGCCCATGTTGGTAAGCCCTGATGTCAGGGGGCGATTTGGTCTGACCCTGGAAGCCCCAAAAATTCTCAGTTCCTCTCCCATTGGTCCCCTCGAATAAGGAGACCAGTTGGCCTTACCTTCACAAAACCATGCTAGGCATCTCCTACAAAAAATTTAATAATTTTATGAAAAAAACCCCCAAATTTTTCCAAAATTCCAAGAAAACATTTTGCATTTTTCCCAAAAATCAAAAAATTTGGGAGATTAAACAATATTTTTCGTTTTTTTTTAATGACAAATTTTTTTAAAAATTTCTCTATGTTAAAAAATGTTTTTTTAAAAATTCCCCACCCCTTGAAAGTGAGTTTTATTTTTTCAGCAAGGGGTTTTAACCACATATGACGTCCAAATGTTTTTTAAACTTTACCTTTTTCTCCCTCAGGTCGGGATAATGGTAAAAAACTTTCCCAGCATAACATAAAGCTAAAAGCACTTATCAAAGGAATAAAAAATTCTTATTATCTTTTTATCAAAACTGTCAAAAATTTTTGAAAGTTTTTAACCCCCAAAGCCCCATTTGTCCTAACATTTTTCTTCCCCCCTAGCAAAAAAATCTTGATTTGTTAAAAAAGATAAGTTTGTGACAAATACAAGCAAAAAATTGGGGCTGGAACAATTTTTAACCTTGTTAACTGAAAAGGCTAACTTTCATGGCCTCCCCTTTTCAACCTCCATCTCTCCGGATGTTAAAAGGGCCAGCTCCCTTTAAGGGCGGGGCAACTGCACTGACATAAAATACATTCCCCCAATAAGATGAAACTGAAATTTCAGGATGATCCCAACCCCCTTGAGGTTTAAAATAAAAACACATTATTTCATCAAAAAAATTAAAAATTTGGAACTAATTGAAAAAGTTCTTCTGCATTTTCACTGGGTTTTTTAATCTTCCCTGGGGCCCCTCAAAAAGTAAAAATGTGTTCCAACTTTTTGAATTTCAATTTTTAACAGAGGGAAAAAGGGAAAAATCATTTTACAAGATTATAGACTACTTTCTCTTTTAAGGACTTTGGACCAAAACCAAAGGGTGTGAAATGGAAAATTTAGAGAATACTTTGAACCCCCTTTTGAAACCCAGAGCTTTTAATTTGTTGTACAAAAGGGATCAAAAATCCCCATCTCTATGAATTTACATCTAATCTTTATAAAGATTTTAAAATCTTCCCCCTTCTGATTTTTAAAATTGAACATTTTTTTATCCATCAAAAACCCTGTTAAAATATCTTAGACCCCCCCACCATCAATCCAATTTCAACAGTAGATGTTTTTAAATATTTCATCTTCTGAAGAAACAATAACTTTTCAATGTAGAAAATTTCCCAATTTAAAAATATCCCTTTAAAATTTTTATTCTCAGTAAACCTTTTTAATTAAGGGAGTTTTTTTAAGAATAACCACAATGATGGGAAAACAAACTGAAAATTAACTAAAATTTTTTCTTTTAAAAGGTTAAAGTTTAAAAGTTTTTTGAAAAAAAAGGTTTTGGTACCCCCGTCACTATCTGAAAAGAAAGAAACATGTTTGAAGGAAGAGATAGTAAAAAAAAATAAAAGAAACATATAAACAAACACCTATGAAAGTGTGAATGGACATAAAAAAAACGTGAATATGCATATAAATGCTAAATACATGTATGTTTGGATGTCTCCAACCTACTACCTAGCACATAAAAATATATACAGTATGGTTAAAAAAACTTCACCCAAACCCCTCCCTTTGTCATTCCGAACAATTATTTTTAAGAATTTGGGGCCCCCCTTTCCCCCAAAAAACCTCCCAATGCATTTTAAATTCTTACATTTGTCGTTTCGGGTATTTTTTGAGGTCCATTAATGACCCCCGGCGTAATTTCCCTTCCAGGAGCTAGTACTTAAATAAGTTTAAAATTTTAAATTATTTCCCCTAAGAAATAATTAAAAACAATTAACCCGTCCACAAAAAAATTTCACATAAAATAATTAAAAACAATATATATATATAATTTATTCCCTTTTATTAAAAGAGTTAGGCATTTTAAAAAAAATAATGGAAAAAACTTTATTTTCCAAAACACCCCTTTTTTCAACATTAAACACTTGGGGGGAGAATTTTCAGCCTCCGAGAAACCCCCATCCCTCCCTCCCACCCCGAGTCTCCCCCCCTGCAAAACTCCTCCCTGTGCCCTAAACTCCCTAAAATCTAAACCCCATCAATGAAAACTCCCTGCATTGTAAACCCCCGAGCCTTTTCCCTCAAAAAAATGTAAACCCCCTTCTGTGTCCCCCCATCCCTTTAAACTCCCTGCATGCCTGCTAAACCCCCATGAATGCTAATCCCCATGAAGACCCTGCATCCACACTCCCTGCATAAAACAAACCCCCTGCATGAACCATTCATGTCAAACCCCCTGCATGTTTACCCCCCCAATTTCACCCCCAGGGCTCTCACCCCTGCAAAATGCAAAAACTCCGCATGAATGCTAAACCCCAAATGCCACTCCCCGCCTGCTAAACTCCTGCATCCCTTTACCTCCCGCGGGGTGCCACTCCTCCATGTGCACACCCCCATGAATGCTCATCCCCCATGAATGGGGTCCCCAAAAAGTTTTTGGACCATGGTGACTTTTTCACAGTGACAATCATAAAAAAACACCAAATGTGGTGAATTTTGAAAAGGCGTTTGGGGTTCTCCAAGGGTTAAAAACGCCGGGCGGGCGTTCTCGCCCGGGGGGGCAGGAAGGAAACCCGAAAACACAGCTTTTTAGATTTCAAATCTAAAAGTTTCTTTTCAATAAGAATTAAAAAATTTTGGGGCCCACGTGCTTCTCCTCCAAAAGATTTCCCTTTCCTAATCCCAGTCAAAAATTTGCGCAAAAACAAAAATACATAAGGGTTAGGGGGTTTATTAAAATTTTATTTGATTTAATGTCCCCCTTTTGCCCTTTTTACAGGGACCCTGAGTTGAAACCCCAAATCGGGTTGGTAAATTGTAAGTGCTTTTTAAGTATTTTTTCAAATAGACTAACCTCGTGAATATTTCTTTGGTAATTGTTAATGGCACTTGAGTTTAAAATTTTTAAAAATGGGGGGCCACTGTATAAAATTTTTTTTATACATATTTTTTAAGAAACAGTATGTACTTTACAGTAGAACCTCTTTAAGTTTAATCCATTCCAAACCCCGCTCGTTCCCCTTTTTCATGTTGAGTAACCCCCAAAATTAAGAAATATTTAAACCCTTAAATTAAGGATGACAAAATTTATATATAATATAAACCTTATGGCTTATTTATAATCAATTCACTATTTTAAAAAATATTAAAAAAAAAAACATATATATACAGGGGGCCCCTTTTCCCGGAAAGGTTGGCCCAGGCACGGGGAAAGACCCAAAAAGAACTTTTTTTTTTTTAAAATGCATAAAATCCCAGATAAAAGTTTACTAACATATATTATTTAGCAAAGAACTGGGATTGGAAATACACAAATAACCTTTATTCCCCTAGAATATTTGTAGTCTTAATGTAGGGAAAAAGGTGGTAGTATTTACTGAAAAAGAAAGGTGTGGTAGGTATGGTCCCCTCCGGCCACCCCCCCCAAAATGATACCAAGTTAAAGCACCCTAGGGGAAAAATGCTATTACATACCCCAACCTACCTTAAAAAATATTTGTAGTCTTAATGGTCTTAATGTAGGGTGAGAGGTGAAAAGTATTTCAGGCCCCCTCATTTACCCGACTTTTGTTCGCTTTTTGGGTATTACGCATTGAAAATTGGGACTTTTTTATCTAAAACGAAAACCTTATATTAGCGGTTCACTGGGGGGGAAAAATTTTTTAGCGGGCCGCCTGGGGGAAACCATTAGTCAGTGGGGAGCCCTAGGCATCCCCAGCCCCCCCACCCACCCACGCATCCCCCCAGCTTTTCATTTTGGGTTGGAAGTGCAGGAAAAATCGGGAAGATCGCTGTGTTTATTACATACATTTTCTTTTTTCCCTTTTTTGAAAAATTGGGCCAATCATGGCACCCAGTAAGCATAAAGTGTTCCAGCAAGTGATAAAAAAAAGGTTTGGTTGTCTGGAAATTACCAAGAAAACGGATATTAGATGTTAAAAAGTGGCTCAGGTGGTGGAAAAGTGGGTGGCCCAAAAGGTCATTTCTGAAAAAAGAAGGGGAATAACGGGTTTGTGTAATGAATAACCCAAAATGTGACCTAAAAAAGAATGACAGTACCCCAAAAAAAATAAAAAGAAACTTGTTGCTTGAGGGATCAACAGAAAAAAAAGAAATCCCATTAATTTCATCTTAATTGGGAAAAAGGCATTACAGTTTTTTAAAGCATGTGACAAGGAAGGAAGGCCTAAAATGAGTGTGTGTTTAGAGGCGGGTTCACAACTTTGTTATAAAAGTTGATAATATTGTTTTCTGGTGAAAGTTTTTGTGATAAAAGCAGCAAGTTTTCCTGTAATTTCAGGAATTTATTTTGATTTTTTAAAAGCCACAGCAAGTTTTAAGCTGGAAAACAGGTGTTTTCGGGAAGAAATGCCAAAACATATCAGTCAGCAAGAAAAAGTGCCCCGGGGCCGGCAAAGGATCGCCCCCTCTCCTTTTGGGGAAATGATCAGGTGATTTAAAGTGTAAGCCCATGGTTTTTTCCCCCAAACTTTATGTTTTAGGGGTGGAAAAAACACCTTCCCAAATTTTTTGGAGGTCAAACAAGTCAGCAGGTTTTACAGAGGACGTTTTTTTGGGACGGGGTTTAAAACATCATTTTTTTCCCCGAAGTCAATTTTTTCCTGCACAAAAACCGTTTTAACTCTCTTCATTTTGGGATAATTCCCGTATCATCCCCAAGCTTTGCTTTTGACCCCCAAAAAATTGTTTTTTTCCCCCAAATACAAAATCCTGTAAAAACCCCGGGGGGGGTTATTCAGACATTAAATGTAACTACAAAAAAAAAATTTAAAAATATTGCATCAATGGACTGACCCCCAAACCCGGGACCCCTTTTGGAGAAAATTTAAACAGATCCCCTCAGCTATGCAAAGAAGGGGAAGGGAAAGTGCCCCAATAAAACATTAAATGCAGGCTGGGGAAAGTTAGGCCTTCTTGTTAATTGTTTCAGGGTTTTTCCGTTTGGGAGAGTCGGGGTTCGGGAAAAGGGTTCAGGCAAGGAGATTACCAGGTGAGGGTTTTTTAAGAAAAGGAATGAAGATGATGTGAATGCCCCAAAAAATAATGATGAAAATGAGCCCCGAGGAAATGGGGAGTTCATGCAAATGGGAGGGAGATAACAGAAAAGTGGGAAAAACCAAGAAAAAAGTTAAAACCGCAGTTCGGGCATTTCCCATGTTCGCAAACTAGCAGATTTTTTTCTTGAAAATAAAAAATAGAAGAAAAAAAAGGGTCAGACCATGATGATGCCTTCCCCAGCTGAAATGTAATAGAAAAAAAGAGCCCAGAGACCCCTTACAGTTTTTGAAACCCAAAAACCCCTCACTTCAGCACCGGGGCCCCCCCATCCACTTCCCCCAAACCCCAAAAACCATCCCCCCAGCCCAGTGGGCCCACCATCCAACCCCCTTTCACTAGCATCCACAAACATCATTACCCAAAATTTAAAAAAATACTATTTTTCATTCATTTGTTTTTAAGGGGAATAAAAAAAAGACAATGAACTACAATTACATTTTCCCCCTTTTAATTTTTTTTGCAAGATCTTTGGAAAAAAAAACTTTTTTGGTTTTTTGGGGCCCCCCAAACCCAAAAACCCCCTTTTTTTTCCCATAATTTTTTTTAAATTTTATTTAACATGTTTTTCCAACACTTTTTTGGACCGTTCCCCTGTAAATGGGGGGTTCTGTATTTGTAGAAAGTCGGGGGGGATGGCACCCTGCCCCACCCCACCTATTGACATTCCCCCGGGCGTAAATGTATACATCCCTCATTACCCCCCAAAATATTTGTATTTTAAGTGGGGAAAGGGGGGAGTTTTTTTTGAAAGGGTCAGGTTTGGGAAGTATGGGCAGCCCCCCCCACCCCACCCCATTCAATGAAATTTTCCCGGGGAACACCCCGGGTTTTTTCCCCTTTTACTTTGTGCAAGTCCCCTTTTTGGGATAAAAGGAATAAATAGAAACACTCCCATTCTCATGTAAAACCCTTTTTTTAGAAGAAAAACCCCTGAGGGAAAATATAAAAAGAGAATTTTCATTAAACCCCAGAATATTATATTAACTTTTTCTTTTGATTTGGGAAAAATTCCCTTAAAAGGCCACAAGACCTCCCAAAAAATCCTACAAGGCCGGGGCACCGTCCTAAAAGGGGGGGTAACCAAAAGCCCCAAAGCCCTGGCTCCCAAATTCCTAATATTTATGTTAATTTATTTTATTGTTTGTATTTAGATGGATTAACAAAATGTCTTTTTAAACCCAAATTTGGGGGTTTTAAACCCCCAGGAAAATTTTCCTTCAAAAAATTTTGGGAAAAAAAAATTATTTTTTTTGAAATGTGAGAATTTTTTCCCATCATAACCCCCCAAAAAATTTGAAATTTGATAAAACTAAAAATTTTGTTTTTAAAATTATGGGGATCAACACTGACGATTCCGTTTTACCCACTTGACCCCCCTTTTTTCCAAATTCCAATGTTTCATTTCCCCCAAAATAATTTTTCCCGAACCCCCTTTCTTCTTTGAATGGAGAAAAAACTGCCTATTTACCAATTTCATCTACCCAAAATAGTGGTCAGAAAATGGCAATTTTCCAATTTCACACAAATTTCAAACGATGCCAATTTCAAAATAGGGTCCAGAGTAAACAAGGCAGACATTCCTGGCACTAAAATAACATGTTCTCTGTTCATTAGCCACGTCTCCAGGCCCCTGTTCCATTACTTTTGCTTTCCATTTTGAATTTTTATTATCACAAAAATAGAAGATTTACTGTTATGTATACAACTGCATCATTGTAAAAATGATATAAATAATATCAGAGCACTTGTGCATGAATATAAGACTCACCAGTTGATGTGTATTGGACGCATGGTGTGATTTGTTTACTCTTGAACATCGTCAAAAATCGAACATTTTTGCTAATTTGAGCTCAATTTCAAGGTACTTGTCATTGTCATACCAATCAAAATCATCTCTATTGCTGTAATATATCTTCCATTCTATCAAATGAGACCAAGAAAACGAGAATATATCAATAAATACCATACGGAAATCGACTGCAAAGTCGCTGTTTCAATCGAAAAACGGTGAGAGTTTTTCTCTCATTATGCAGTGTGTACTGCAGGATTTTTTATACTGCGCACACTGACCACACAGACCCATTCTTTCATATGTATGCCTACCAGACGTTTTCTGCTTAAATTGAGCCGCTAGAATTTGGGCGTACTAGTACGGCATCAACCCCTGCTCGTAAACGTACTAGTACGGCACCGACCCCGAAAGGGTTAATGAAGCGTCAGTTCGTACGATTAGGAAGAATGAGGCAAATATACGAGCTTGTGTAATGAATAACCCCAAAAATGTGACCTCATGAAAAGAATGACACGTAGGTCCCAACAAGTAAATAAAAATGAAAAATTGTTGCTTGAGTGGATCGAACAGAAAACAAAGAAAGGTGCACCACTTAGTTTTCTCTTAATTAGGAAAAGGCCTTACAGTTGTTTAAAGCAGTGTGTGATAAGGAAGGAAGGCCTGAAAACGAGTGTATGTTTACCACAGGCTGGTTCATTAACTTGAAGTTGCATAATAAGTTACATAATATTAAGTTTTCTGGTGAAAGTGCTTCAGCTGATCATACAGCAGCAAGTAATTTCCCTGCTGAATTTCAGGAACTTATTTCTGAGGGTGGCTATGAGCCACATCAAGTGTTTAATGCTGCGAGACAGGTGTTTTCTGGAAGAAAATGCCAACACGAACTTATATCAGTCAGCAAGAGAAAAGTGCACCAGGCTTCAAGACAGCAAAGGATCGCTTCACCTTGCTTCTTTGCGGTAATGCATCAGGTGATTTCAAGTGTAAGCTCATGGTTATTTACCGCTCTAAGAATCCTCATGCTTTGAAAGGTGTGGATAAAAACACCTTACCAGTAATTTGGAGGTCAAACCAGTCAGCATGGATGACAGAGGAAATATTTATTGACTGGTTTAAGCATCACTTTATTCCTGAAGTCAAGTTTTACCTGCACAGCAAGAACCTTGCATTCAAGGCTCTCTTCATTCTTGATAATTCCCGTACTCATCCACAAGCTTTGCTGGATGTGACCCCACATGTAAAAGTTGTATTTTTACCTCCAAATACAACATCTCTGATTCAACCACTGGACCGGGGAGTTATTCAGACATTCAAGATGATGAAGACAGGAGTCCAGAGGAAATGTTGGCAGAGTTCGATGGACAGATAGAAGGGAAGGAGATAACAGAAGAAGAACCTGAAGAAAAACAGTTAACATTGCAGCAGTTACGTGAGCAGTTCCATAATATTGGTAAAATTGCAGACTTTTTCACTGAAGAGGACCCTGACAAAGCTAGAAGCAGGGCTTTGAAAGCGGGTCTAGACCAGCTGATGATGCCTTAAAGTCAGCTGTATAATGTAATGCAGAATAAAAGAGCCCAGAGATCCATTACAGAATTTATGCACACTGCAATTCAACCATCGACTTCAGCACCAGAACCTCTACCATCCACTTCTACCGACAACCAACAAGCATCCACCTCAGCCCAGTAGGGCCACACCATCCATATCCACTCTTCACTACCATCCACAAACATCATTACCCACAATTTAAGGTAAGAAATACTATTATTTCTATTGCATTTGTAGTCTTAAGCAGTAATATATCACAACAATGCACTACAATTACATATCCACCTCAGCCCAGTAGGGCCACACCATCCATATCCACTCTTCAGTACCATCCACAAACATCATTACAAACAATTTAAGGTAAGAAATACTATTATTTCTGTTGCATTTGTAGTCTTAAGCAGTAATATATCACGACAATGAACTACAATTACATATTCGCCTTCAATTTTTGCAAGATTTGTTGATCTAAAAAAACTTGCTTGGCTTTTTGGAGACTCCCAGGAACGTAACCCTATTTTTCCCATAAGTTCTTTTAATTATTTAACACAAAATTATCTAACATGACTTTTTCAGGAACGTAACTATCATGCTAAATGACAGTCTACTGTATTTCTCATTGTTTTCTGTATGTAAAACTGTAGTTATTCTCTATAAAATGTATTTTTTGTTAATACCTTTGGGTGTCTGGAATGGATTAATTGGATTTACATTACGTATTTCTTATAGGAAATATTGCTTCAGTTTTCGTACAATTCAGTTTTGTCAGACTTTCTGAAATTAATTAATCATGAAATAAATAAGCTAAATAAACCACCAAGGGGGCCACAGAAAGTTCCGAGTGCCAGCCCTTTGATAAAGAAGGCGAGAAACACGATAGAATTAAAAAAGGAAGTCGTACCTAAGTACGAAAGTGGCGTACGGGTGGCCGATCTCGCTAGGATGTACGGGAAATCCACATCAACAATCAGTTCCATCCTGGCGAAGAAAAATGTAATCAAGGAAGCTGATGTTGCTAAAGGGATAAATGTGCTAACGAAACAGAGATCGCAAACAGTCGAAGATGTTGAGAAGTTGTTGTTGGTGTGGATCAAGAGAAGGATTTTGAAGGGTTTGAGGCTGACCCTGACAACCCTACCCCTGTTGTGGAATCTATTGTGGCTTTGGGGAAGTCCATGGGGTTGGATGTGAGTGGCCAGGATGTAGAAGAGTTGGTCTACGACCACAGGGAAGAGCTAAAAACTGAAGAGCTGCAAGACCTTCAACTGGAGCAGCAACAGATCGCAGCTGAGGAAATTCCTTCAGAGGAGGAGGAGGAAGAGAGAGGGGTGAATGTGCCTTCAATGATCAACCCTTTAACTGTCCACACGTAGATCTACCTTCACTCGCGCACTGCTCCGAATATTTAAAAAAAAAAAAATCATTTTTTTTTTAAATGAAGAGTGCATTTTTATAAACAGGATAGGCTAAAAAAATTTTTTAGGGCCACTACTTACCGAGATATAAGCCCGACAAGTTGGTGCTGGATGCTCACCTGACGGCAACATCAAGTCCTGCCGCTTGCAGAAGTAATGCCGATGTACTTTTTTTTCTAGTTTTTATTTTAATTTATACAGTTTTTATATTCTGGTAATTACAATTTATAATAATTCTTGTGATTCCATAGCCAATCTTTGTTCTAACACTAATATTAGGTACTGAAATAAGATGACAGATTCAAATAAGAGATTACAACAATATTGGTTGGACTTCATATACCAATAGTGAACTACGTGAAACATTTTCTTTTGTCAGTAGTATGAATGTAATCCTACAAGATGCAGACACAATATTTACATATGTATTGTAATGTACTCAAATAATCACAATGACACAAACAGGTGAACAATTTCACCTGCCATGGTCATTTACTATTGTCTATAAATATATACGAAGTATTTATAGGTCCCAGCAATGTTTTAGACATCCTGGATTATATATGAAACTCCTTGAAGAATGGTGTGTTGACAATTGTCAGATAACTACTGATAAGGCAGTGACATTGATGAATGAATGTGTGCAAGGAACCCTTGCTTTGTTTTCACTGTCTGTATCTATATGTCTATCTATCTATCTGTCTATCTACAGTGGTACCTCGAGTTACGATATTTTTTCGTTCGAGAATGCTGTTCAAGTGCCATTACCAAACGAATTTATCCCCATAAGGAATAATGTAAAATAGACTAGTCCTTTTACACCCCCAAAAATATACCTACAAAAGCATTTAAAAAAATAAACTTACATAAAAGGGCGATTTTGGGGACCATCGTAACTCGAGGTACCACTGTATCTGTCTGTCTGTCTATCTATCTGTCTATCTATCTATCTGTCTGTCTATCTGTCTGCCTATCTATCTGTCTGTCTATCTATCTGTCTGCCTATCTATCTGTCTGTCTGTCTGTATCTATCTGTCTGTATATCTATCAGACAGGACATTGCAGCACTAAATGAATTCCAAAGGGTGAGGAACAGAGTGCAGAGGCTTATAAAAGGCGCAAAGGCAAGACACTATTGCTCAAAAATCGAAGAGTACAAGAATAACCCAAGAAAGCTCTGGCAACAACTCAAACAGTTGGGGTATAGCCATAAACCCGTAGATAGATCTAACATAGTTCTAAATGTCGATAACGAGGTATGCCACGAAACAACTAAAGTGGCAAATTGTTTTAATTCATACTACACAACTGTTGCATCAACACTAGTAAGTAAGCTACCAGCTGCATCAAATATCATTAACACAGACTCTGATAAATTTAAAACATACTATACCAATAAAGGAGTAACTCCAAACAGTTGTCAACTAGTAAGTGTATCTCATGACTTCGTGCAAAAAGAACTAAGCAGGTTAAACCCAATTAAGAGCACCGGCCCAGATAACATCCCGTCTAAGTTCCTAAAAGATGGTGTATCTGAACTGGCAATCCCCATTGCTCACATAATAAATCTGTCCATCACCACTAATACAGTGCCAGAGGGGTTCAAGGAGGCCAGAGTTACTCCTATCTTCAAGAAAAATAGTAGGTCTGATGTCAGCAACTATAGGCCTGTTAGTATACTCAGTGTAATATCCAAAATTCTAGAGAGGGCGGTGTACTGTCAAGTAGTTAAATATCTTAGTGACAACAACATTCTTCATAGTTACCAATCAGGCTTTAGGAGATCTTACTCAACCGACACCTCCCTAATTAATCTGATGGATTACATGAGAACTGAAATGTCTATAGGGAACCTCATAGGAATGGTAACTTTAGACTTGCAAAAGGCCTTCGATACTGTCAACCACAATATATTATGTAAGAAACTTCAAGCTATCGGCATAGGTTCCACAGACTGGTTTAAGTCCTATCTTAGCAACAGGAAACAAATTGTCAAAATCAACAAAAAGGAATCAGAACCACTGCCGAAAGCATGTGGAGTTCCCCAAGGTAGTATTCTGGGTCCTTTATTATTCCTGTGTTATGTAAATGATATGCCCATCAGTGTCAAGTGCAAACTCCTACTGTATGCAGATGACAGTGCTCTGTTAGTGTCAGGTAAAGACCCACAAGATATAGCTAATGTATTAACACTGGAACTGGAGTCCTGCAGCAATTGTTTAGTAGACAACAAACTATCGTTACATCTAGGGAAAACAGAAGCCATACTCTTTGGCACGAAATATAAACTGAGCAGGGTAAATAATTTTAATGTCCGGTGTAATGGGGAACCCATCACTTCAGTTTCCTCAGTAAAATATCTGGGAATCCCCTTTGACTCATGCATGTCAGGAGAATTGATAGGGAACAGTGTAGTAAAGAAAGCGAATGCCAGACTGAAGTTCCTCTACAGACAAGCACAGTGTCTACCTACTGAGGCTCGCAAGACCCTATGTCTAGCCCTTATACAATGTCATATGGACTATGCTTGCTCTTCATGGTACTCTGCCTTGACAAAAAAACTGAAAGATAAGCTGCAAATCACCCAGAACAAAATGGTAAGATTCATCCTGGACCTGGGTCCAAGAGAGCATGTAGGCCAGGATGAATTACAACAATTGGATATGCTGAATATTGAAGACAGAGTAAAACAACTTAAATTAAATCAAGTTTATAAAATTGCTCACAAACAGTGTCCAGAATATCTTGCTGCCAATTTTGTCAAGGCTGGGAACCAAAGCAGTCATAGTACTAGGGGCAGAGAGCACAACTTTGTAGTTCCCACAGTCAGTAGCCAGGCTTCAAACACCTTTTATTGTACAGCAATAAAGGAATGGAACAGACTGCCTGCACATGTCAAAGCCAGTCATAGCATGAGCCAGTTCAAGAAGAGAACCAAAAGGTACCTAATGAATGTAGTGACAGAAAGGGAGGAGAATGATTTTTTATTTTTTTAGCTAACACACATGTACATGTAAATAACTCTTTTTACCTTATTCCTAGTATACATATATCCTTTATAATATAATAACATATATATCCTACAATGATAATATTAAGGTATAAAAAGGACCCCAATGGAAATAAGTCACTCTGTCTGACTTTTTTGGGTTATCCTAGGTTCTCTACACATATGCTGCTATGTATGATAATGTATGTAAATGTATTTGTGTATACCTGAATAAACTTACTTACTTACTTACTATCTGTCTATCTGTCTGTCTATCTATCTGTTTATATATCTGTGTATCTATCTGTCTATATATCTGTGTATCTATCTGTCTAGCTCGGCTTATCTGTCTTTGTTTGCCTGCCTATGTGTGCCTGGAGTATAATATGAAACTCCTTGACGAATGGTGTTATGACAAGTGTCAGATAACACTGACAGCCCAATGACATTGATGAATGAATGTGCGCAGGGAACCCTCGCTTTGTTTTCACTGTCTGTCTGTCTATCTATCTGTCCATCTGTCTATCTGTCTATGTCTCTGTCTAGCTCTGCTTATCTGTCTTTCTGTCTGCCTGTGTGTGCCTGGAGTATATGAAACTCCTTGAAGAATGGTGTTATGACAAGTGTCAGATAACACTGACAGCCCAATGACATTGATGAATGGGAGCAGGGAACCCTCCGTGTTTCCACTGTCTATCTGTCTGTCTGTCTAGCTCTGCTTATCTGTCTTTCCGTCTGCCTGTGTGTGTGTGTCTTTCCGTCTGCCTGTGTGTGTGTGTCTTTCCGTCTGCCTGTGTGTGTGTGTCTTTCCGTCTGCTTGTCTCAGTCTGAGTGCGGCTCGTAAGCCAACAAGTATTATACACGATGCAGAAGTGACAATGCGTATTACTTGCCAGTCATGGTATTATGTCTTATATCTACAAACATTGTATAACACTTTGCCTGGAATTTTTGGGTTATCCTAGGTAATTTACACTATGTATAATAACTGTACTTATGTGTACATGTACTCACCTAATTGTACTCACCTAATTGTGGTTGCAGGGTTCGAGACTCAGCTCCTGGCCCCGCCTCTTCGCTGTCCGCTACTGGGTCTCTGCTCTCCCTGCTCCATGAGCTTTATCATACCTCGTCTTAAAACTATGTATGGTTCCTGCCTCCACTATATCTTTCTCTAGACTATTCCACTGCTTGACTACTCTGTGGCTGAAGAAATGCTTCCTAACATCCCTTTGACTCATCTGAGTCTTCAGCTTCCAGTTGTGTCCCCTTGTTTCTGTGTTCCCTCTCTGGAACATCGTGTCACTGTCTACCTTGTCGATTCCCCGCAGTATTTTGTATGTCGTTATCATGTCTCCTCTGACCCTTCTTTCCTCCAGTGTTGTTAGTCCTATTTCCCTCAACCTTTCTTCATAGGACAGACCCCTGAGTTGTGGAACTAACCTTGTCGCAAACCTTTGCACTTTCTCTAGTTTCTTTACGTGCTTGACCAGGTGTGGGTTCCAGACTGGTGCTGCATATTCTAGTATGGTCCTGACGTACACGGTGTACAGTGTCTTGAATGATTCCTTGTTAAGGTAACGGAACGCTAATCTTAGGTTTGCCAGTCGCCCATATGCTGCCGCAGTTATCTGGTTGATGTGTGCCTCCGGAGACGTGCTTGGCATTATACTCACCCCAAGGTCTTTCTCCTTTGCCGAGGTTTGTAGCCTTTGTCCGCCTAGCCTATACTCTGTCAGCGGTCTTCTTTGCCCTTCTCCGATCTTCATGACTTTGCATTTGGTGGGATTGAATTCGAGAAGCCAGTTGCTAGACCAGATGTCAAGCTTGTCCAGGTCTGCTTGAAGTCCTGCTTGGTTCTCTTCCGATGTGATTCTCCTCATTAATTTCACATCATCTGCGAACAGAGACACTTCTGAGTCTATCCCATCCGTCATGTCATTTACATATATACCAAGAATAACACTGGTCCTAGGACTGACCCCTGCGGTACGCCGCTCATCACAGGCGCCCAGTGTGATACCTCATCATGCACCATGACCCGTTGTTGCCTCCCTGTGAGGTATTCCCTGATCCATTCCAGTGCCCTTCCTGTTATACATGCTTGTTCTTCCAACTTCTTTATTAAGCTTTTTTCGAAGGACCTTGGATCGTAGATACTTATACACTGGAGTATAAGTCTTTGGACCACCATGTGGCCACTCTCCTGGTTCAAATACGACCAAACTTCCGGTTCGTAAGGACCAAACTTCCGGTTCGTAAGGACCAAACTTCCAGTTCAGAAGGACCAAAAATCCAGTTCGAAGGACCAAACTTTTGGGGGAATGTACCCCTACGATAAAGTAGACTGTTAATGTTGCTTTACTTAGCTTGTAGATCCATTCACGAATACCCAGCCGTCCCAGTAATTGTTGTTGATGCAGCGTTCACATCCCCACAGGGCTGTATGGATGTATAAAATTTATGTAAGTATAAAATATTGCCCCTAAGGAGCATATGCCATATAATCAGTCATTGAATGGACTGAAGGCGGTTTACTCACTGTGTTTTGGCGGATCGCCCACAAGTAACTGGGTGAATGATAAATCTGCCTAGATTATGATAATGTTCCCAACTGCGCAGTTTTATGAACATAAACATGTCTGAGCAGACTTACCTGGGTATTTGTAACGGACCCTTAATTCACACCCGGATATCGCTGTCTTGATTGAAGAGCGCTGCTGAAGAGTCACTGCCTTGTTAGACTTGTTACATTCTTCAATTTCAGTCTTTTTGCAGTAGTAAGACGCTGCGCACACTTCTGAATATACCGCGATTTTAATCTCTAAACGCGCTGGAACAGAGTTCTTATCCGATTTCCGACGTTAGTGGAGATTAAATTAGCGCACCGGCGTCCACGACTAATGTCTTTGTTAGGTTAAATCCTCGTGCCGTATGACCCGTTTCTTCGGTGGCAGAGTTCATTCTAACGCCTCGTGTGCCCTCGTGCTTCAGCGGGGCTTGGCATCGCTGACATCAGCACAATTTCAACAATTGCTACATGCTGCTACAAGTGGTAATTCAAATGCTTGTGTTCTCTAAATACTTGATCACTGGAACACATGATTGTAGGTTCAAGTGTAGAAATGGAAACAGCAGTTTCCTGTAACTTTTCTATTACGGCATAGAGTTACATTTATCTCAAATGTCTATTAACTCGTATAGACTCGTTGCTACTTGGTCAGACAACACGTGACATACTGTGGCCCGTTCATCTGTTATTAGTTAAGTTGTTTTCGAAGCCAGACACGCCGTCTGCCCTTGAAAAGGGCACAAAGGGCTGATACCCCCCCTCTTTTGGAGAATTTTCTCCACGTGCTGTCTCACACAGGAGCTAGTAATAATCAGTACAGCAGCTTTTTGTTGGGTTATTAGAAGTTTAATATCCACTAGGACTTTTTATTGACTTAAGGAAAGCTTTTGACACAGTAAACCACGGCATCCTACTCCACAAACTTGACCACTATGGAATAAGAGGTCATGCACTAGCATACCTCAAATCCTACCTCACTAATAGGTACCAGTATGTCACTATTAAAGACACATCCTCCACGACACTACCACTAGACACCGGCGTACCGCAGGGAAGTGTCCTTGGTCCCCTGCTCTTCCTCTTATACATCAATGATCTTCCCAATGTATCACAACACCTAAAACCAATACTCTTTGCTGATGACACAACTATGTCATCTCCCACACAAACCTTGCCAGCTTAATACCATTGTTAACGACAATTAATAAAAATATCAACATGATACGACCTTCTATAATATATTTGGCAACAGAACAGATGATCCACAATTAAACATTAAGATCAACTCTACACCTATTGCTAGACATAACGAGGGCAAGTTCCTGGGCCTTCACCTTGACAGCAGCCTGAAATTCAGCACCCATATCCAACACATAACAAAGAAAGTGTCCAAAACTGTGGGGATCCTCTCTAAGATACGGTACTATGTACCACAATCAGCCCTACTCACACTATACTACTCACTCATCTATCCCTACCTCACATATGCCATTTGTGCATGGGGATCAACAGCAATTACCCACCTAAAGCCAATAATAACCCAACAAAAAGCCGCAGTAAGAATTATCACACAATCCAACGCTAGGCAGCACACCCCCACTCTTCAAAGACCTAAACCTACTCACTGTCCAGAACATCCATACTTACTACTCTGCTATCTACATTTATAGAACCATTAATTCCAACTTTAACCTGAGCTAAAACACTTTCTTGACAGTTGTGACAGGACCCATAGACATAATACCAGACATAAACATCTCTTTGACATTCCTCGTGTCCGACTAAATCTATACAAAAATTCAATGTGCATAAAAGGGCCTAAAATCTGGAACTCCCTGCCTGAAAACTCTAGAACTGCAGACACAACCTCCATTTTCAAAAGCACCGTTAAAAACATCTTATCTCACTTACGCACCCAACCGGTAGCTAACCATACAAAAACTACTTTATCTTGCACATATCCACAGCAAAATACACTTATTGATATCTGTGATTCTCCTTAATTTGCACATTACTAACCACAGCAAAATACACTTATTGATATCTGTGATTCCCCTTAATTTGCACAGTTCTAACCAAAATTCTAATACAACTATTGCTTCATAATACTTAAACTAGTCATAAGTTTGCCTAAGACACTCCAATATAGAAACTATATTATGCCAATATATCACCTTTATCATTAATATATAAACTAATTGCTAACTTCTTATACTAATTGTTAAATTCTCAATGTTTAAATTCCAGTACCTAAATTTTGTAAACCTAACCTAACCTTACAATCTGTATATTCATTGTGTAGCTATTGAGTAAGACCTATCATAAGACTGCCTGAAAAGCCTAGGCATACCTAGGCATATTATTAGCCATCTTGTAATATCAACTTTAATGTATAACTGTAAGTACCCCCACCTGTATTACATGAAATAAAGAATTTGAATTTGAATTTGAATTTGATTGGTTGTGGTTGATCCCCAGGCACAAATACCATAGGTAAGGTAGGGATATATTAAAAAGTGGTATAGGGAAAGGGAGTGTTGATTGGGGTACATAGTATCATGTCTTGGAAAGGATGCCTACTGATTTTGAAAAATTGTTGGATATATGCTGAGTTCAACTTTTCTACATTTAAATTTGCTCACTGGGATTTATGGGTTGTTGAATGTGAAGGGGTCACAGCTTGGGGGAATAAATGTTGTATTATCAGTAATAGAGTATAAGGGTTATGTGACATTAGGAAGCACTGTACAATACTGGCTTTTGAAATTTATCATATTAAATTAGGGATGTTTACATCAGTACTGTACTGCATTGTCATTCTTAATACACTTGCCATGTGAAAGAATTAAGAAAAATAATTTTTATTCCAGATAATCCAGAAAATATTATTAGGAAGGAATCAGCATTAATTCTGATGAAGAAAGAAGAACAGGGGGCATTATGGGAAGCAAGTAAGCTACTGCCATACACCTGCCATGATTTAAAGGGCACCCCTGGAACCATTCCTGTTTCTCCTCAACTGTAGAAGTTGGAATCATTGGATTTATTGAAAGTTGCAAGATATATGGAGTGGTATATCTGGTGAGTTTGTTTGTTATAGAATGTAAAAGGACCAATTTTGGTTTCTTAACTACCCAAGGGCTCTAGGATAATTTATAATAGCTGACTGTACATACTACAAAGGTTCACCTCAAACTTCATTGTTGATTCATTTTCCCATATTTTTATTCTTATTGATGCATTTGCATCTATTTGCTTATTCTGATTATCTTGCTGAACATGATTCGTCTTTAGATTTGTTACTTTTTTTTTTTTTATAGTGTAAATCTAGAATTTAGCATTTCATGAAAACTTATCAAACTTGTTAATTGTACCCATTCCTTCATTTGTTTAAGACACTACCATTCACCATGTCTGTATGCATTACAATAAAATGTCTGTCTTCCCATGAATTTGTTAATTTTGAAACACTGTGGCACACTTCACATGATACAAATTTACTGTGTGTTTGTGTTGCTCTACTTATTTGCAGTTACAGGAGTAGATATATGTACACACACAACCCACATATAAAAAGAGAGGAGCTTACGACGACGTTTCGGTCCGACTTGGACCATTTACAAAGTCACACTAACACAAGACAGGAAGAAGGGGTATTTATAGGCAGGCAGACAGGGAGGGCACAAGAAAGTGACGGAGGGGTAATAATGGACGTAGTAGTGGTAGTGGTAGTAGTAGTAGTAGAGTCAATGAAGCTTGGGGCCCCGCATAGGGTAAGGACAAGAACACAGAGGGGAAAAAATTAAAATAAAATAAAATAAAGAAGGACAAATACAAGGCAAAAGAAAAGAAAGAAAACACAGAGGAGAAAGGAGAAAGAGAAGGGAGAAGAGATAGAAGGGGAAGGAATCAGGTTGTCACAGGTGTTCTGAAGTTTGGAGCATTTAGCAATGTAATGGGAGAGGAAAGCATCTACAGAGACAAAGCCAGGGCTAAGATTCATAAGGAGGATTCAACCAGACGGCGACTGTGAAAGTTGGACGTAGGGTAGACAGTTTAGCAGAAGACCAATCAATAGGATGACTGTGATCTCTGACATGACAGAAAAGAGCATTATTAGTGTCGGCAAGCCTAACACTATTTTGTGCTCCCTAAGTCTGTCAGAAAGAGATCGGCCAGTTTCTCCCAAAATACTGAAGAGGACAGGAGGAGCAAGAAATTGAGTAGACACCAGGAGAATCTATAGAGGGAGGGAGGTATGAACTAGATTAGTGCGAAGAGTGTTAGTCTGGCGAAGGTAAGTTTGATGTCTAAGGAACAGAGAGAGTTGTTGAGATTAAAGAGACCAGAGATGTAGGGAAGGCAGAGGACAGGAGAGTTTCCTGGGTAGAGGGTTTAGGAGAGAAGAAAGTCCGTTTGGCACGAGAGAAAGCAGAGTCAATGAAATGGGAAGAAATAGCCAAGGCGGAAAATGAATTATGAAGAGTGGAAATTTCTGCTTCAAGTAACTGAGGATCACAAATGCGGAGAGCATGGAGAAAGGAGATAAGAACACTTTTCTTGACAGAGGAGGCATGATAAGAAAAGTAGTGAATGTACATGCCACTGTACATAGGCTTGCAGTACACGGAAAAAGCAAAACCTGTAACTGAGCGGTGGACTCTCTCCGTTCCTTAGACATCAAACTTACCTTTAGACTCATCTTCGCACTAATCTAGTTCATACCTCCCTCCCTCTATAGATTCTCCTTTCCTAGAATATGACTGACTCCACTACTACTACTACCACTACCACTACTACCTCTATTATTACCCCTCCACCACTTTCTTGTGCCCTCCCTTGTCTGCCTGCCTATAAATACCCCTTCTTCCTGTCCTGTGTGTTAGTGTGACTTTGTAAATGGTCCCAAATCGGACCGAAACGTCGTCGTAAGCTCCTCTCTTTTATATGTGCAGGTTGTGTGTGTATTGTTCCAGTCACGGTATTGTGCCATTTTTTTTTTAGATATATGTATACTCAGTTTTTAGTGTTATCCCATCCTAGTTAATGGTTAATCTGTTGTAAAGAAATATTTTCTAGTATCATTTATTCACCAATTTATTTTTGGTACTTTTAAATTATGATCACTTGCACTCTGTTGATGGTGCAACAAAGAATAAAATGTTCTATATTTGGGTCATTCCATGCCAAGTGGACCAATTTTGAAAATCATCCCACATGACCATCTCCAATTTCGATAAAATTTTACTTGAAAGTTGGCATGTATATTAAACTAACTTTGCAATAGTAGTAATGCTATGGCCCTCAGAATGAACGCAGGTGAAAATTTCACTGATGGGCGGCACACAATCAACATGAAAATTCACACACACATGAGCTATTAAATCTCTGCACCAAATTACCTTAAACCAGTAAATATTAGAGCCTACAAGACTAGAAAATACACTGGACCTCATCTTCATTAACAACGATGATCTGATACGTAATATAACCGTATCATATCACAACATAATAGAGGTACAGACATGTATGCACAGGGCTCCTGACCAGCAAAATGTGATCAGTCATGAGGGTGTCTTCACAAAATTCAACCTCATTAACAGAAACATACACTGGGAACAAGTCAGTCATGTCCAAAATGAAACATGCTGGGAAGATATCCTAAACAACACGGATCTGAACCTTTGCCTAGAAAAAATTAACTCTGTGGCTCTTGAGGTCTGCTCAAGGTACATTCCATTAAGAAAAGAAAAGAAGATGTAAACTAGAAAGAGAGACTCTCCCTATATAGAGCTGCTAAGAGGGCCAATATACAGTGGACCCTCTGTTTTGAGTTTAATAAATTCCAGGGGATCGGCCAAAACTAAAATTTGGGCCCAAAAACCCAAAAACCATTTTCCCCATAAGAAATAATGAAAATTTAATTAATCTGTTCCAGACACCCAGAAGTTTTAAAAAAATTTTTTTTTTTTGTACATTAAAGATACAAAATTTTGAATGAACATTCAACATGACACTTACCTTTATTGTAGACTGTTAATGCTGGATGAAGATAGGGAGGAGGAGAGGGAAGAGAGGCTATTGTTTGGAAGGGAATCCCCCTCCATAAGGACTCTAGGTACCAAGTCCTTCTCCGGGGTTACTTCCTTCTTTGTTTTGTAATGCCACTAGGACCAGCTTGAGAGTCACTGCACACCTGTGGCACTAAATATCTGTCCAGAGGCTCTGTTTCTGGCATCTCTCGCCTCCAACCTCCATATGATTCCCCAATGCCACAATACTTTCCACAACTGGAATAGGCTCCTCAGGGTCATCCCCAAACCCTTCAAATCCCTCTCTTGGACACATTCTGGCCACAACTTTCTCCAAGCAGAGTTCATCGTCCTGGAAGTCACTCCCTGCCAAGCCTTATCTATAAGGCTATGCAATTGAAGATATTGAAGTGATCCCTCCAGAACTCTCTTAGGGTCAATGCAGTGTATGAGCACCTTTGAAACATTGCTTTGGTGTACAGTTTTTGAAGTTTACAATGATCTGCTGGTCCATGGGCTGGATGGAGGAGTGGTGTTAGAAGGCAAGAACTTCACTGGTACAAAGCTGAATTCCTTAGACAATTGGTCTTCCAAGTCTGGAGGATGAGCAGAAGCATTGTCCATTACCAGGAGGCACTTGAATTCCAATTTATTTTCCAGGAGGTATGCTTTCACACTCGGGCCAAACACTTCATTGAACCATTCCAGGAAAATTTCCCTCGTGACCCATGCCCTACTGTTAGCCTTCTACATCACACACAATTTACTTCGACACTGTTTTCTTGAAAACACTGGGATTTTCAGGTGATATACCAGTAAAGGCTTCAATTTTAAATCCCCACTAGCATTAGCACAGAACAAGAGTTATCCTGTCTTTCATAGGCTTGTGTCATGGCAATGTCTTTTCCTTCTGAGTAATGTAGGTCCTGTTTGGCATTTTCTTCCAAAACAGGCCTGTTTCGTTACAAACACTTGTTGGGGTTTGAATCCTTCAGCCTCTACATATGTTTTGAATTCATGCACAAATTTTTCAGCCGCATGTTTGTCTGAACTGGCACCCTCACCATGCCTTACAACACTGTGTATGCCACTTCGATTCTTGAATTTTTCGAACCAGCCTTTGCTGGCCTTAAATTCACTAACATTAGCACTCATTCAGGCATTTGCTTTATGAGATCGTCTTGCCTTTTCACAAATAACACTCTGGGAAACACTATCACCTGCTAACTGTTTTTTGGTTATCCACACTAACAACAATTTCTCCATATTTTCAATTGTTTGTGATCTCTGTTTTGTTATGGTATTCACCCCTTTTGCAACAGCTTGCATGATTTCTTTTCTCTTCCCCACAATGGAACTGATGGTTGATGGCGACTTCTGTACATCCTGCCAAGCTCCGGATATGTACGCCACTATCATATTTTTCAATTATTTCCTTCTTCATTTCTTTACCAAAGGAGTGGCACTAGGAGCTTTTTTTGGACCCATGTTGGCTTATTTAGCAGTCACACACACACACACACTAATAAAGTGCCCAAGACAATGGATTGTTAAGAAATGTTTTGTATGAACTCGCAGGATAATATTCACTCAATCAGAAACAATGCTACACTGCATGACATATGTGTGGGAGGCGGAGCTTGCCCGGCTTTGTGTGGCGCGCTGGGCACTCAGACAAGTTCCGTACCATCAACAACGGGCCAAATCCCCGAAGACTGCAAGATTCCAAGCAGACATCAATAAATCTTGAAATGGGCCACTCAAAACAGTATGAAGTTCAAAGAAGAAATTTTTAACTACTCACCTGGAGTTTACCTGGGAGAGAATTCCAGGGGTCAACCCCCTGCGGCCGGTCTGTGACCAGGCCTCATGTTGGACCAGAGCCTGATCAACCAGGCTGTTACTGCTGGCCGCACGCAGTCCAACGTACGAACCACACCCGGCTGGTCAGGACCGACTTTAGGTGCCTGTCCAGTCCCCTTTAAGACAGCCAGGGGTTTGTTGGTAATCCCCCTGATGTATGCTGGGGAGACAGTTGAACAATCTTGGGCCCCTGACATTATTGTGTTGTCCCTCAACGTGCTAGTGGCCCCCTGCTCTTCATTGGGGGGATGTTACACGCCTGCCGAGTCTTTTGCTTTGTAGGGAGTGATGTTCGTGTGCAAGTTTGGTACTAACCCCCCGAGAATTTTCCATGTGTATATAATAATGTATCTCCCCCCGCGTTCTAGGGTACAGGTTTAAAACTTCAAGCTTCCCCCAGAATTGGGTGGTTTATCGCAGTTATGCCTGCCGTGAAGGTTCTTGCATTTTTCAAGGTCAAAATTTACCCACCTTGAAAGGTGCAGTTAGTGTAAAACAATATTACCCTAGATAAAAAAGGATCTGAAAGGGGTGTCAACATGGGCTTGGCCCCCCGGGTATGGAAAACTTGAAAATTAAAACTGTACATGTATCAGGGTATACAAAAAATTGTAACCATACAATAGAGCAAAAAATATTGTGAAGGACCTGGGAGGATAATGTCAAAAAATTTTCCCCCTTTTAAAGCCCACAACAATGTATTTTGCAGCTGCAAGAAAAATAATAGGATGGATAATGAACCTTCAGAACGGGGGATCCCAAGCCCATGATGATTCTCTTCAAATGTTTGGGGGATCAAGTCACAAACAGATCTGTTTGTGACTTGTAAAAACTATGTGGGCAAATGTTTAATAAAGGATACTTATACTGCTTATGTGTTTTTTTTCCATTGTGTTGGTATTTTGTACCTTTTTTTCCCAGGCTGGAATACTGCTGACACAAATTTTGCCCCCTTCAAGGCAGGCGAAATTGCTGACCTGGGGTGTATAAAGAACTTTCCCCGGCACACATAAGTACAATAAGGCACCTAAATTACTAAAAAGTTAAAGTCTCTTGATTTGTTTCCCTGGAATGCAGGAAAGAAAAGAATATAAAATACTCAAAACCCCCTGGGGGGATTATAAAATTAAAAAAAAATCACCCCCTATGAAAAAAAAGACTCGGCAGAAAGGCAACATTTTCCCAATAAAAAGCGGGCCCAGGTACACTAAAAGACAACACAATTTTTCGGCCCCAAGACTTTCAACTACCCCCCAGCTTAAAAGGGGTTACCAATAGACCCCCCTCTTAAAAAGGACAGGCCCCTAAACCAGTAACTGACCAGCCAGGCTTGGTTGGGACATTTTGTGCGGCCGCAGAACAGCCTGGTTATGCCCCTGATCCACCCGAGGCCTGGTCTCAGACTGGGCCGTGGGGCATTGACCCCGAAGCTCTCCCCAGGTATGCGGTTTTCTGTGGCAGATCTTAAAGGGAAAAATTGTGTAAGTAGACATGTCTTACAAAATTTTGACAATACACAAATAACCCACATCAGGGAAGCTTATGGGACGTTTTGGCCCACTTGGACCATTTACAAAACCCCAACAAAAAGGAAGGGGGGGGGAGTTTATAGGCCAGCAGATGGACGGGACAAAGAGGTAGGGAAAGGAAAAGAGAGGGGGAATGGTAGTTGTAGTAGTAGTGATAATGGAGTCAGTCAGAGACCGAAAAGGAGCACTCGGGGGGCTAGTGGCCAGAAATAGGAACACAAAAAAGGGGGGGGGGGTAAAAAAAACCAAACCCCAAAAGGGAGAAGAAAGAAAACCCAAAGAAGAAAGAGGGAAAAAAAGGGAAAAAGGGGGGAAAAAAAAAAACAATCGGGTTAAATCACGGGTGTTCTGGTTTTTGGGAAAAATTTTCAATGTAATGGGAAAAAAGGAAGGATCTACAGAGACAAAGCCCCATAAATTCATACAAAGGGGGAAATTTGTATAGGGGGAAAAAAACCCCAAAACCCAAAAAAAGTAAAAAATAAAGGGGAAAAATTTTAGCAGAAGCCCCAATCAGTAAAGGGGTTGTTTTTTTGACAGAAAAAAGTTGGGGGCCCCAAACCCCCAAAAAAATTTTTTTTTTGCCCCCTTTAATCTGTCAGAAAAAAAAAGCCAAATTTTTCCAGTAAATTGGTTGGGGGAAATTTTTTTTGCAAATTAAGGTTAAATTTGTCAAAAATTGTGATGACTGGGATGGTAGATTTTAAATTGCTGATTTTTGACAAAACATTTAAAGAAAAATTTTGTTAAAGTTACTGATTTATAAAAAGGGTCATACATTGTTGCATATGTTTTAATGATATACAGTAGAGCCCCCCTAAATGGAGGGGTTGGTTCCCGGTTCCACCAGAAAAAAAGAACGCCATTTTCCCCTTTAAATGCAAAAATGCCAGATAACAAGTTTTACTAACCTTTTTTTAAGTTAACAAAAAAGCATTAAAAACAATAAACAGTAAAATACAACACACAGTACACTCCCTTACTTTTTCTTTTTTCAACCGTCAACCGTCTCCCCCGAGGCAGGGGGCCCAAAAGGAAAAAAAGAAAATTTCTCCTTTTACATTTGTAATTTTTTTTAGGAGAAGGGGTTACTAGCCCCTTCTCCAGGCATTTTAGGTGCCTCTTGAAGAGGCTTACGGAGGAAGAATTTTTCCCCTTTCCCCTGGGGAAAAGAGGAAAAAAAACAAGAACTATTAAGAAAAGAAGAAAACCCGAGGGGGGTTATATATATGCTTGTACATGAATTTAGTGTACCCCCAATAAAAAGTAGCAAGCATACCTGAAATCTTGCATTTTATAGACAAAAAAACACCCGCAATCCACCCAAAAACAATTCAGGCTTCCGTTTACACTCATTTGGCAACGGTAGTACCTCCCCCGGGGGGTTGCTGTCCCCCAACCTACTACCTAGGCACCATTCTTACCTTAAAATATTTGTAGTCCCGGGCCCATTTAAGCCCATTGATGTCCCCAAATTAATACCCAGAATTTTGGATCTTATAATGACCCAAGACAACTGCGGTGATGTCAATTAGCAACTGAATTCAATTTAAAAAAAATTGCATGGCATGAAACATCAACCCTGCTGCCAGACTACAACCAGCCAGGCGACGGTTACCCCCAAACTTACAGTAGCTGCCCTTCACATAAACTTCACCAGTGTTAAATGGGGGAAAAAAAAGGAGAACAAATTCAGGTCAAGCACCAAGGACCTGTTACCACTCTGTCATCCACCCATCACCACTGCCTGGGGGCAAAACAACAATAATAATCATGGCGGACAACCCCAAGTCATTCCCGGATTCAGCCAACATTCACCCTTTGCCCCTCCTCCCTCCTGCTGACCACCCCATAAACCCATAACAAACACATAAGACCTCTTCCCCCCAACCCGGGGCGCCACTGACTACAGCTTATCAATATTCCCAGGTATGGCACTGGTGCACAGCCCTCTTTAACCCTTAAACTGTCCAACGTAGATATACGTTTTCGCGTCTGCTCCGAACGTGATCAACGTTTTATTTTCTTTCCCTTCAAATTTTGGGCAATTGGCCTAGTCCCCTAGACATGAGAGAAGGGGTCTGCGCCCTCAGTGTCGCAGTATTAAAAATCTGGGACCACTTAGTCCCTTGTGGGAGCACTAGTTAAATGAGTGCCAGCTGGAGCAAATAATGTGGCAAACACCATGGTTTCCCTATGTCATGTCGCACTAACACCCCCCTTATGAGGAAAGAAAAATGGTTGAAAAATCATGAGTGGCTGTGGGTGGGGGTGAGTTTGGGTACTGCTTGTGCTTAAGGGCTGATGCTGTGCTCCTTCCTTAAAGGGTGTGACCTGACTAGGTGGGTTTGGTCTAAGCGGGGGGGACAGGACCTGCCTTGCATGGGCCAGTAGGCCTTGGTTTCCTTCTTTTTTTTGTTCTTATATATTCGGGAGGCTGGCTTTGGCTGTCTCTGGCTGTCTCTGTGTCTATATCTGTCTATATCTCTGTCTATTCTGTCTATATATGTCTATATCTTTTATATCTCTGTCTATATCTATCTGTCCTATTCTCTGTCTATATCTATCTTTATATCTCTGTATCTGTTTTCTGTCTTCTATTATATCTTTAAAATCTCTCTCACATGTACACATAAGTACAGTTATTATACATAGTGTAAATTACCAGGTCCCAAAAATTCCCGGCAAAATTATACAATGCTTGTATATATATAAGACATAATACGCATGACTGGCAATTCGCATTGTCACATTGTCCCTGCATCGGTATAATACCTGTTGCTTCGAGCCGCACTCAGACTGAGACAAGCAGACGGAAAAAACACACACAAAAGGGCAGAAAGACAGATAAGCAGGCTAGACAGGAAACAAGGAGGGTTCCTGCTCCCATTCATCAATTCATTGGGGTGTCAGTGTTTCGCTTGTCTCACCTTCTTAAAAAGGGTTTTATATACTCCAGGCACACACAGGCAGACAGAAAGACAGATAAGCAGAGCTAGACAGAGACACAGACAGATAGACAGATGGACAGATAATAGACAGATACAGTGAAAACAAACGAGGGTTCCCTGCGCACATTCATTCATCAATGTCATTGGGCTGTCAGTGTTATCTGACACTTGTCATAACACCATTAGTCAAGGAGTTTATATTATACTCAGGCAACAAAGGGAAAACAAAAAGAAAGCCAGCTAACAGATAGATAGAAACATAGATAGACAGATAGATAGAAACATAGATAACAGATAGATAGACAGATAGATAGACAGATAGATAGACAGATAATAAACAGATGATAGACAAAGATAGATAGACAGATAGATAGATGACAAACAGACAGACATATAGCAGGATAGATAGACAGATAGATAATAATGATAGATGATAGAAATAAACTGAAAACAAACAAAGGGGGCCTTTCCATTATTTATCAATTCACTGTCTTATCATATTATCAAATTGTCTAACACCATTCTTCAAAGGGTTTTTTATACTCCAGGATGTTAAAAAATTTGGGACCTATAAATACTTTTAATATTTATAGACAATATAAATAAAGGCGGTGAAATTTTCACCTGTTGGTTCATTGTGACTTTTTTATTTTCAGTACCTTTTTAATGTTAGAACAAAAAAATTGGCTATGAAATCCAAGAACTATTATAAAATTTTAATTACCAGAACATAAAAATGTTAAAATAAAAAAAAAACTAGAAAAAAAAAAATTTTCATTCTTCTGCAAGTGGCAGGACTTGTTGTTGCCGTCAGGTGGCATCCGCACCAACTTGCGGGCTTATATCTCGGTAAGTACTGGCCCAAAAAATTTTTTAGCCTATCCTGTTTATAAAAATGCGCTCTTTATTTAAAAAAAAAAAAAAAAGATTTTTTTTTTTAAAATTTTGGGGCAGTGCCGGGGTAACGTAGATCTACGTGTGGACAGTTTTTAAGGGGTTTAAAAACACACCATTCAGAAGATTTTACAAGAGAATTTCTTATAATGTGCCTTTTCCCCAAGAACGGGGCAAACCTCCACTTCCGATCTGGCAGCTGGGCCAGGCGGGATACATTTCTTTGCTCAGCATTTACATCAGTCTGCTCTTGCTGTCCTCCGACTCTTTAATCTTTATGGTAAAAAGTTATTCCGGGAATCTGCTATTGTTCTCCCCTTTTGCAAACCCGGACTACGGGACATGATACCCCCCCTACTACCCCATCGCTATTAAGTGCAGTTTGCAAGGTGATGGAATGTCTAGTTAATGGCGTTTGATGTGGTATTTAGAGACCCAGTAGTCTCTACACTAGTCAATATGGCTTTCGTAAGGGCCGTTCTGCCATTGCCCCCTTACTGTGCTTGGATATGTATATTTAATGCCTTTGCTAATAACCACTGGTCAGCTTCATGCATCCTCATGGTTAGCTCAATATTCTGTTGGCCAGTATGAAAAAACACCTGCTAGATTCCAAAAGATAGATTTTTCCAATATTAGCACCATCAGTGGGACGACAGTACTGCCTGTTGCCACAACCATGCCCCGCATTATAAAAATTTTTTCTCTTGCCATGAATTAAGCAACAGCTCTGGCTTGGGAACCAGAAAGAAACCTAAATTCAACGGGTCCTGTGGCAAAAAAAACCCAGTGGCCCCCCATCTGTGGCTGTTTTGCATGGCTATCAGGTTTGGGCCCCCTAGGCGATGGGCATACCAATTTTTAAGAATTGGTAGTGGCACACCACCATGGACCAATCAATATTAATGTTTTGTTGAAAATCAGCAATGTCAAAAGCTGCCATCACAGTTATCCAAAATTTTTTTTGACAACTTTAAGTTTTAAAATAAATATCGACCCCAATTAATTGATAAAACAATTTCTGAAATTCCCCAAAAAAATTTATAAGAACTAAAAAACATGAGGTTCTAACTTTTTTTTGCTCTAACAACAAACTGAAAAAGCCTGGTTTTCAAAAACTTTGTGCAACCCAAAAAATTACTTTATTTTAAGACTTGTTTTCTCCCTTGAAGAGCAAAATTCCTATCCAGAAAATAGATATCTTGTAGCTGAGAATCTCGCTTTCTAATGAAATTTTTTAAATTGGTTGTGCTTTTTTTTGCTTCTGGTCTTAAAAAATGGCCTAAAATTCACCGTGAGGTCTGAGAACATTTTTAGGTACCATAAGCACAGGAACAAAAAATATTTGGAGTCTAATATTTTAGGATAGTAGCTGGCTACAATAATGTAATACAGTGGTCCCCCCCCTAAGGGGAAAAATTTATTCCAAAAACCCGCTCAAGTGCCATTACCGAACAATTTACTTCCTTAAGAAATAATGTCACGTAGGTTAGTCTATTTCAGACCCCCAAAAAAAAACTTCCACAAGCACTTTAAAAAAATAATAATAGTTTATTTACAAAAATTCACATAATTCGATTTCCGGTGCTGTTAGGCGGGGGGCCCCTGTACTAAAAAAATGTTTTCTTTTAGATATAGGCAGCTGAATTAAAAAATTTTAATTCTACTTTGGCTTCATACTGTGAAAAAAAAAAACGCATAAACTTTTTTAAAATGTGATTTTTGAGATCAGCCAAAAGTTTAGTATAGGTCTCTCACACAAATTTTTCTTAAATCTGCCACAACAATAACCTGAACATTGCTGATTGTGTGCTTCTGGTTGGTGAAATTTTCACCTGCCTCCTCTAGGGGCATAGCATTACTACTATTTTGCAATTTAGAACTAAAACTTTGCCGATGTTGGTATGACTACATGCCAACCTTTATTAAAAAATTTTTCAAACTGGAGATGGTCAGGGGGACTTCTGTCCCCTTGACATGGAATACTCTATTTGATTACCTTTTGTAGTTATAAAATCTTGTGGCATTTTTTAAGCTTTTTGCCATATTTTTGTCTCTAGCTGTTGTAATTCATTTTTCTCACTTATTTCCTTCCCCTCAGGTAACTTCTCTGAAGATATAATGTATTTTCTGTTATTCTTTGAGCACTGTTTATCTGTTTTTTTCTTGTTCCCTTTGATGCTTAACAAAATCTTCATGTCTATTTTCCTGTTGTCATTCTATAATATTAAAAAAACTTTTTTAGTGCTTTTAGTCCTCTTTCTTTTTTTGTGGATAGAGCATTAATTATATTAAATTATTTTTTTTTGATAAAAGGGAGTTATTTATTTTGTTTTCTGCCCTGGAAAAAATTTTGATTGTTACACAACTTGAACTAGTTGTTAATGATATTTGTAATTTTATTTTTAAAGCTCACTGGACTAAAAAGTAAAAACTAAATTAAAAAATATGGACAGAATTTTTTAAAAGAGATTACATTACTTCTGTCTGCTTCTTGACAGAAAACCCCCTTTTGGGGAATACATTGGTTCCTTCTGTATACGGGGGGAGTTGATTTAAACTCTTAAACTTAATATTGTTTCTTATTAAAAAAAAAGTAATGATTTTTTTCTTTTTTTTCCCCTTCCCATGGAATATGACTTAAGAATACGTACATACATAAACTAATAAATTGAGAAAAAAATAATATGTCTAATATGAACTTTTTGTCTAATATGAACAACTTTTCTGTTTGATTTTTCAAAATTTGCATAATACTACCTTGAAATTTTATGGTAGCAAAAAAATGTAAAAATTATTGTTTTCTTTTTAAAAAAAATTAAAAAATTTTGGGGGGGATTTTCTAATATTAAGACATTTTTTTTCCCCTATTATATTCCTACAATATTATAAATTTAATTTCTTTTGTCCTAGTCGGATAAAATACTAGGTGTCTACCTTAAGAAGTTAGTTTGATATCTTTATTATGCACCCCATCCCATCCGGGGGGCGGTAGTCAAAAGATTATAGAGGTACATAATGGGTCCGGGGACGGGACCTAAAAGTTTGATAGCTGAGCAAGTTAAAAAGGTAATGAACTCAGATGGTCACAATCATGACAAGTTACAAAGGTATTTGCAGATTACAGAGGTATTATAGGGTCCAGAGACGGGGCCCCCAAATTTTTTTGATAGCTGAACAAGGTACAATGGTAATGAATTCACTAGTTACAAAGTAATGAATCATGAAAGTAAATTTACTTATGTCTGTACAGGGTTTTGCACTCATGAACAAATTACAGGGGTACCTCGAGTTACGATATTTTTGTTGAGTGCTGTTCAAGTGCCATTACCAACGAATTTATCCCCATAAGGAATAATGTAAAATAGACTCCCCCTTTTCCCCCCCCAAAAAATATACTTACAAAAGTTTTTTAAAAAAAATAAACTTACATAAAAGGGCGATTTTGGGGACCATGCCCCGAGGTACCACTGTAAAAAGCAAGGGGAAACATTAGTCTACACCCAGCCAAACTGAATGGTTATTGGTGAAAATTTTTAAAATTTTTGGGGGTCACACACACACATATACATATACACATACATATACACACACACACAAAATACATGTATATACATACACCCATACAAACACACACATATACATACACACACACACACACACACGTGTCAATGCTTTATTTACAGGGAGCAAAGTCAGGGTATTTTTCCAGAATGGTCTTTTAAAAACCCTGTGGATAAAATACTTTGACATATCTTGAACATTTCTGGTGAGTAGTCTCGGGGTTCTTAATTTTTCCACCCCCGTACATAATGACGCAGGGTGACAATAATCCAACTGGCAAAGTTTACATCTTGTTTGGTCTACATCTGGTGGTGGTGATTTAACCTCCCAAAAAATCCTTTAACCCAGCCGGGGGGGGGTAAGTGACATCCAAGAGTCTGCTTATTTTGTTGGATGCACCATAGACATGTGGCTCCTCCTGCATGATAGAATGATGATAGATGGACTGACTGGTGTCAATCTCCTGAGTCTTAAGTCAATAAAATTCAGTTGAAGTTCTTTTCGTATTGTTCTCAAACTGCTAACTGACAAGCCAAGATTGTAATCTATCCCCTCTTTGAAAGCATAAAACTTAGCCAATTTATCAGTTTATCATGATCTGAAGGAAACCCTGTGAGATGGAATCCCCCGCATGTGCACTCTGACTTACCCCCAGAATCTACCATACCTGTGGTGGCTTCTGACAGAGCATGCTACAAGTTATACTTGATGAGTTGAGAGCATTTATGGATGCGAAATCAGTTACAATTAGAGAGTTAACCTTAGATACATGGACGATTTGAGTGTAAGGGTATGGCAAAAAGTTCTGTCTGAAGGGTAGAGGCCCAGTTATTGATGCGTGCTCCAATTTCTTTAAAAACCATCACTCTGTTGACAACAAAAGCACTACCAGCTGCACCAGTGGATTGGTGAACAGAACCATCAAAAAAAATAATTTGTGGGGGGGGTTTGGCTAAATTATCCCAAAACAGTTTAAAAGGATCATGTTTGGTTTAACAAGCTTTGGTTGTGATTTAAAAATAGTTTTGGGGGGAAAAAAAGGGATGGTAGTTTGGAATGGGTAATATTCCATGGAGCGGAGAAGTGCCCCTGTTGCCTTACTTTCCACAGATCATGTATCTGATTCATGCGGGGGCGGTTCCAGTTTTTGATCCATCTGGGGGGATGTTCCCGGGGCTGAGGAAAGTTTGGAGGGCTTCTTTCATGGGTTTGAATGGGCTTGCCTGAGCTACTCAATTGATAGAACAATGGAGTTCTAAAGATATAGCTATAAGTTTGGTGGAACTGGAACAATGGAATTGGCCAAAATAGGGGGCCCCAAAAAAATTGAAATCACCCATGCATGACAGTGGTCCCCCGTAACGAAAAAAAAACATCCCAGAAGCCTGCTCAATGCCATTACCGAACAATTTACCCTTAACCCTTAATTAAACTGTCCACACGTAGATATACGTTCACGTGCGTACTGCCCCGAACGTAGATCCGTTTTTTTTTCAAATTTAGCGCGATAGGCCTGAGTCGTGACATGAGAGAATGGGTCTGGGACTCAGTGTGCGCAGTATGGAAAAACCCCGGGGGGGGGCCCCCGGGACCGCATGGTAGCCCCCCAGTTTCAGCTCCATCTTTTGGGGGGAAAATCATGGCAAACCCCGTGATTCACTCACGCCCGTCGTAAACACTCTACTATTCCCCCGGGAAAATGAAACAGAACGGGTTGGGATTAGACAGTGATATAGCCACTAATAATCAAGGAATTAGTGAAACTATTGATGAGAACCCCCCTGACCCTCAGCCCATCACCTCTGGGGTGACCAAATTGGGGCCGGGGGGCAGTGTGGCCCCCCGACCCTCAGACCAGCCCTCTGGGGGGGAGTGTGGCCACAGACCCCCCGCCCAGCACCTCTGGGGTTGCTGGGGTTGCTACCCAAAGGCAAAACCCCCCAAAAGGGAAAAATTTTTATTTTCCATTTTGTTATGGGTGGCGATATGAAAGTGATATAAGTGCAGATGATAATCGATTTTATGCCCATAAAAGTTTGAGTGACAGGATTATCATTTTCCCCGTGAAACGTACTTTTGGGGGGGCAAACCACGTTTAGGCAGTGTGCCCAAAAAAGTCAGAGGCAAGGGTCTTGCAGGTCACGTTCAAAACCCCCGCCACTGACAGTGATAGTGATAATGAAGGGGGAGTGGGAGGAGGAAGAAGTGGTGGGTGGCACGATGCCTGGACCACATGGCGCGGTGTGTGGACAGACAAAAAGGGGGACCCGGGGCCCCCCCCAACCATGTGCTGGCCCCACTCCCCTCCCTCCTCCTGCTCCCCCCGCCCATGCCACAGGCCCATTTCCCCGCCAGCTGATCGTGAATGGAATTGAACTGAACATACACCATTCGTGCCACATCCTTTCAATTTTGATGGCAGTGGGGAAAAAGGGATCTGCCACA
>WNWK01018644.1:0-39462 GCA_009830355.1 Cherax destructor | reverse complement strand
TCCCTTTTCTCTTCGTCTACATTCACTCTTGTCTTCCCTTCAGTTACCACCTTTATATGTTCATGTGACATCTCCCTTTCCCCTACCCCCTTGGGACATTGCCGCTGTCCGTGTCTGTTCTATTCCTCTACCTTGCGCGAAAGCCCAACTATCTATGGCGGCTTCTCGCTCTTTCTTTCTAGACCACTTCCGTTCTCATTCCCATGCCATTGCAGTATACACAGATGGTTCAAAGTCGTCTGACAGTGTCGGATTTGCAGCAGTCTTTCCAGACAGCGTCGTACAAGGGCATCTGTTACCCTCGGCTAGCATATTTATGACTGAATTGTATGCCATTCTTGTGGCACTTATCCGTATTGCATCTATGCCTGTGTCACTATTTGTGGTCGTTTCAGATTCCCTTAGTGCTTTACAGGCTATCCGTAAAATGGATACACCTCACCCCCTAGTTCTTCGTATGCAACTTTGGTTACGCCGTATCTTTAGCAAGCACAAAGATATTGTTTTTTGTTGGGTCCCTGGTCATGTTGACGTACAGGGCAATGAACAGGTAGACACTGCTGGGCGGTCAGCAGTACATGACCTTCCAGTTTCATATAGAGGTGTTCCTTTCACGGACTATTTTGCGGTCATTGCTACCCACCTTCGCACCCGTTGGCAACAATGCTGGTCTGACCTGCTAAATAACAAACTTCATTCTATTAAACCGATTATAGGTTTCGGGCCTTCTTCTTGTCACCAATGTCGAGGCTGGGAGACTACACTCTCCCGTCCTCGGTAGATGGATCTATAATTTCCTAACAAGTAGAGCACAAAGAGTAGTAGTCAACAGAGTAAAGTCTGAGGCAGCTACTGTGAAAAGCTCTGTTCCACAAGGCACAGTACTTGCTCCCATCCTATTCCTCATCCTCATATCAGTTATTGACAGGGATATAAGCCACAGTGCCGTGTCTGCCTTTGCAGATGACACCCGAATCTGTATGACAGTGTCCACCGTTGAAGACACTGCAAGACTCCAAGCAGACATAAACCAAATCTTTAAATGGGCTGCAGAAAACAATATGAAGTTCAATGATGAGAAATTTCAATTACTCAGATACGGAAAACGTGAGGAAATTAAAATCTCATCGGAGTACAAAACTAATTCCAACCACACAATAGAGCGAAAAACTAATGTCAAAGACCTTGGAGTGATCATGTCAGAGGATCTCACCTTCAAGGACCATAACACCGTAGCAATCGCATCTGCTAGAAAAATGACAGGATGGATAATGAGAACCTTCAAAACCAGGGATGCAAAGCCCATGTTGACACTTTACAAATCGCTTGTTCTATCTAGGCTGGAATATTGCTGCACACTAACTGCACCTTTCAAGGCAGGTGAAATTGCTGACCTTGAAAATGTGCAGAGAACCTTCACGGCCAGCATAACTCCGATAAACCACCTCAATTACTGGGAACGCTTGAAGTTTCTAAACCTGTACTCCCTAGAACGCAGGTGGGAGAGATACATTGTTATATACACGTGGAAAATTCTCGAGGGATTAGTACCAAACTTACACACGAAAATCACTCCCTACGAAAGCAAAAGACTCGGCAGGCGATGTAACATCCCCCCAATGAAAAGCAGGGGTGCCACTAGCACGTTAAGAGACAACACAATAAGTGTCAGGGGCCCAAGATTGTTCAACTGCATCCCAGCATACATAAGGGGGATTACCAACAAACCCCTGGCTGTCTTCAAGCAGGCACTGGACAGGCACCTAAAGTCGGTACCTGACCAGCCAGGCTGTGGTTCGTACGTCGGACTGCGTGCGGCCAGCAGTAACAGCCTGGTTGATCAGGCTCTGGTCCAACATAAGGCCTGGTCACAGACCGGGCCGCAGGGGCGTTGACCCCTGGAATTCTCTCCAGGTAAACTCCAGGTACCCCCTCTTTGAAAGCATAAAACGTAGCCAATTTATCAGTTCTATCATGCATCTGAAGACCAATGTGAGATGGAATCCACAGCATGTGCACTCTGACTCTACTATCCACAATCCTACCATACCTGTGTCTGGCTTCTGACACGAGCATGCTACAAGTTATACTTGATGAGTTGAGAGAATTTATGGATGACAGAGAATCAGTTACAATTAGAGAGTCAACCTTAGATACATGGACGCATTTGAGTGCAAGGAGTATGACAAACAGTTCTGTTTGAATGGTAGAAGCCCAGTTATTGATGCGTGCTCCAAGTTCTTTAAGAGAGCCATCACTCTGTATGACAACAGCAGCACTCCCATAGTTCTTTGTATCAAACTGTGGTTACACCATATCTCTAGCAAACACAAGGATATTGTTTTTTGTTGAGTCCCTGGTCATGTTGACGTACAGGGCAATGAACAGGCAGACACTGCTGCGATGTCAGCAGTACATGACCTTCCAGTTTCATATAGAGGTGTTCCTTTCACGGACTATTTTGCGGTCATTGCTACCCACCTTCGCACCCGTTGGCAACAATGCTTGTCTGACCTGCTAAATAACAAACTTCATTCTATTAAACCGAGTATAGGTTTCTGGCCTTCTTGTCACCAATGTCGAGGTTGGGAGACTACACTCTCCCTTCTTCGCATCGGCCACACTCGTCTTACTCACGGGTATCTCATGGAGAGGCTCCCTGCCCCTCTCTGTGAGCATTGTCAGGTTCCAGTGTCTGTTCGACATATTCTGTTGGACTGCCCACTCTATCAACGAGCACGTAGAATTTACCTCCAACGTCGTCTTCGCTCTGCGGCCCTTTCTTTACCTTCCTTTCTTGCTGATGGACCCTCCTTTAATCCTGACTCTCTTGTTGACTTTTTGACAGAAACTGACTTACTACACAAACTCTGAAGATTATACCTCTAGCACCTCCCTCAGTCCCTTCTTCCTCGATCTCTTGCTACCTTCTATCCCTGCACTATCCACTACCCTTCTGCATATCATACCCTACTAATCATCCCTCTCCCTCTTACAACCCATTCACCCTGCATCCTGCCCTGACCAGCAGCGCTGTATAACCCCTGTGGTTTAGCGATTCTTTTGATTATAATAATAATAATAATAATCAGTGAACAAGTTGTGGATGAAATAAAGAAATCTCTATTGTCTGCCATACAGTTGGATAAATCAACTGATGCCTCACTGTCTTCTCAGCTATTGGTATTTGCACGATACATGGCTGAGGGAGACTTCAAAGACGAGTTTCTCTTTTGTAAGAGACTTGATACCACCACAATGGTCTGGATTGGGTAAATTTGGTGGGTGTTACCACTGGTGGTGCACCTGCGATGCTAGGCTCAAGATCAGGCTTTCAAGCATTGGTGAAAGAACGTACTCCATTGGTAACCGTTCACTGTTTCATTCACAGAGAGGTACTGACATAAAAAATACTACCTGAACACCATTTTCAAAGGATTGGTGAGGGTAGTTAATTACATCAAGTCATCAGCAGTGAACACCAGACTGTTCAAAAAATTATGTTGTTGGTGTTGTACACTTGTGTACGGTGCTGGTCACCAGGGAATGTTGTCAACAGAATTTTTGAATTGAGAGAAGAATTGATTCTATTTCTCCAGTCTCAAGGGAAAGAAGGTTTTACAAATATGCTAGAACTGTCAGAATTAGAACTAGCAAACCTTGTCGATATTTTTGATATCTTGAACAAACTGAATCTTCAGCTGCAAGGGAAAGGAGCAAATCTGTTTTCTCACCAAGGAATCATCAAGGCTTTTCTTGAGAAATTAGAACTCTGGATCGGAAGAGTCGAAGGTAAAAGTTTAGCTCAATTTCCATGTGTGGATGACATGCTAGGGAGAAAAGGAAGCCATTCAGGTGCATATTCTCCAACATTTACAAAAGCTGGAGGATGAATTTCAGCGATACTTTCCGGAGGTGGACGTGACATGGGATGGGTTTTCTTTCATCAGGAATCCATTCGTTGCAGATGGTGATGGTGTTCCAGAGGCTATGATGGAGGAGTTCTTGGACCTGAAAATTGATTGGGCAGCTAAAGAAATGTACCAGTGGTCTACCATGGAAATTTTTTGGGCCTGTATGATTGTTACTTAACCAAATCTGTCAACACATGCAGGCAGATTTATTTTGCCATTTGCATCAACTTACATGTGTGAGAGTGGATTTTCATGTTTGTTGCACATTAAGTACAAACAGGGGAATCGGGTTGCAGTTGAAAGCGATATTCGTTGTGCATTATCAAGTACTACTCCTAACATTATCAAGTACCACTCCTAACATTATCAAGTACCACTTCTAACATTATCAAGTACCACTTCTAACATTATCAAGTACCACTCCTAACATTATCAAGTACCACTTCTAACATTATCAAGTACCACTTCTAACATTATCAAGTACCACTCCTAACATTATCAAGTACCACTCCTAACATTATCAAGTACCACTCCTAACATTATCAAGTACCACTCCTAACATTATCAAGTACCACTCCTAACATTATCAAGTACCACTCCTAACATTATCAAGTACCACTCCTAACATTATCAAGTACCACTCCTAACATTATCAAGTACCACTCCTAACATTATCAAGTACCACTCCTAACATTATCAAGTACCACTCCTAACATTATCAAGTACCACTCCTAACATTATCAGTACCCTCTAACATTATCAAGTACCACTCCTAACATTATCAAGTACCACTCCTAACATTATCAAGTACCACTCCTAACATTGAAAAGCTTGTCAGTGAGAAGAGAATCCAAAAGTCTGGTTTGAAGGAAAAGTGAAATAATCAGATTTCAAAGAAAAATGTTAGATATGTATTCATTTATTTCCAGGAAATTATGTTTATATGAAATATATTTCAGACCAAAATGTTAGATATCTATTATTTTATATATTTTCTCGAATTTATGTTTATAAGAAATATATTAAAAATAAAATTGTCTCTTGTCTTTGCTTTGCCTTTATATATCATTACTCAAAAAATGAAATGGTCCACGATATTTTTATAATTTTGTTGGTGGTCCAAGGGCTGAAACGAGTTGAGAACCACTGCGATAGACTGATCAATATGAAACTCTTAAAAGCTACTCAGTTATGCCAGTGAATCTGCTAGAGAGTAACATCTTAAAAAAATTGTAAATAATAGTTTAAGCGAAACTTCATATTCTGAACTTGTTGGGTGTAAGTTAAAAATTAATATCTCGTAAAGGTCAAAAGAAAAGTACCTAAAAATCATATAGTTATACATTTAAGGCGGTATGACATTCCATTTGCAATTAATTAAAAAATATATATTAAGGGTAAGGAACAGAGTACAGAGGCTCATAAAAGGAGCAAAGGCAAGGCATTATTGCTCATAAGTCGAAGAGTACAAGAATAACTCCAGAAAGATCTGGCAACAACTAAAACAACTGGGGTATAGCCGTAAATCTGTAGATAGATCGAACATAATGCTAAATATTGATAACGAGGTATGATACGAAACAACTAAAATGGCAAATTGTTTTAATCCGTATTACACGTCTGTTGCATCAACACTAGTAAGTAAACTGGCGGTTGAATCATATACCTTTAACACACTCTGATAAGTTTAAAACATTCTATACTAATAGGGGCGTCACCCCGAACAGCTGCCAACTGGTAGGTGTATCTTTTGTCTTCGTACGAAAAGAGCACTGGTCCATATAACGTCCCAGCTAAGTTCCTAAAAAATGGTGCCTCTGAATTGCCAATCCCCATTGTACACTTATAGTAGGTTCGCTGATCTTGTCACGGCCCGGGTCTTTTCCAGATGGTGACCCGGTGCCATTGCACACACAATAAATTTGTGCATCACCACAAGTACCGTCCCGGAGGGGTTCAAAGAGGCCATAGTTACTCCTGTCTTCAAGAAAAATGGTAGGTCTAATGTCGGCAACTATAGGCCTGTTAGTGTACTCAGTGTGATGTTCAAAATTCTAGAGAAGGCGGTATTCTGTCAGATAGTTAAGTATCTTAATGACAAAAGCATTCTCCATAGTTACCAGTCAGATTTTAGATCTTATTCAACCGACACCTCCCTCATTAATCTGATGGACTACTTGGGAACTTAAATGTCGCTGGGGAATCTCATAAGTATGATAACCTTAGACTTGCAAAAGGCCTTCGGCACGGTAAACTACAATATGTTATGTAAGAAACTACAAGCTATCGGCATGAGTTCTGTAGACTGGTTTAAGTCCTAACTGAGGAACAGGAAACAAATTGTTAAGATCAACAACAGAATCCAGTGTTGAATGACATGCCTATCAGAGTCAAATGTATGCAGATGATACTGTATGCAGATGATAGTGCTCTGCTAGTATCAGGTAAAGACCCATAAGACATTGCTAGGGTACTATCAATAGAAGTGTAGTCCTGTAGCAAATGATTCATAGACAAACTATCACTACACCTCGGAAAAACGGAAGCCATACTCTTTGGCACGAAACAAATTGAAAAGGGTAAATAATTTTAATGTTAGTGAAGCTTGGAGGTCTGGAAAAACTGCAGAATAAAGCAATGAGGATCATTTAAGGATGCCCTCTGTTATGGGGCTATAGGACCCAACATGTATTGATGTATTTAAGTAACAATTACTCATGAATACCTAATTATATTGAATTAATCACAATTACTGCTTAATAAGTCCTAGGACCAGGCCACTCTTAGAACTGAGAGAAGCTGAATCAAGCCTGATTTTCTCAAAATAATAGGTTGTAGTATACACACACACACACACACACACACACACACACACACACACACACAGTGGTAAACTCTTGCTTCACGCACGGAGGGCCGGGTTCATCGTGGGGCAGAAACATTCGAGTGTTTCTTACACACAATACATACACAGGCCTAGTGTCTAATTGACATGTGCCTGGACAAATGGTAACTAACACACACACACACAAAATACTGCGGGGAATTGACAAGGTAGATAGTGACAGGATGTTCCAGAGAGGGAACACAGAAACAAGGGGACACAACTGGAAGCTGAAGACTCAGATGAGTCAAAGGGATGTCAGGAAGCATTTCTTCAGCCACAGAGTAGTCAGGAAGTGGAATAGTCTAGAGAAAGATATAGTGGAGGCAGGAACCATACATAGTTTTAAGACAAGGTATGATAAAGCTCATGGAGCAGGGAGAGCAGAGACCCAGTAGCAGACAGCGAAGAGGCGGGGCCAGGAGCTGAGTCTCGACCCCTGCAACCACAATTAGGTGAGTACACACACACACACATTTAAATAAGTAGTTTATAAAGTTGTATTTCTCTTTGTAAAAAGTAACAGGTGTATGATAAAAACAAATTATTGTGGGTGCATGTGGAGTGTTGCAAAGCAAGTCTTTTGTTTTTCTTAGTTTTGTGTTTAGAGTGGGAGGAACTTAGCAAAAATCCTCCTCCTCTCTCACTTCCCAAGATGGCTTCAAGATGGTAGAACTGGTGGTTCTCTCTTGTCTTATATTTTTCTGGGCCGAATGTGTGTGCCAAAGGTAAGAGTTATACTAAAGTGATATAACCACCATACCCTGTAATTACAGTGTGTCAAGACACTGGGAGTTAAGTCATGTTGATGAGCAGGGGTGTTAGTTGTGGCAGGTGGGCCATGTGGCTTGGAGATGCTAGTTACATGTTGTTATGATTAAGACTTGTAAATTATGTATATATCTATGTGGAATATATCACCTATTTTCGTAATAGTAGTTTAAATAACCTTTTGAGAGGACTGGTGAAAGGTTTGAGAGACAGCGCAGCTAATCATGAATGTAAATATTACCCTAGACTATAAGACCTTTAAGTAATCTAACTCCACACTAGAACATATAGTGAGAACCTATACCATCAAAGTAAAGGGAAAATAACATAACACCCTCGTACTGCCAAAATTTTAAATATGCAGAAAGAACTTGATATTCCAAGCATCAGAGATCGTGTTACTGAAAGAAATATCCTAATTGGGGTTAATATGCTCAGGCAAGCCCATTCAAACCCCTGCACAGAAGCCCTCCAAACTTTCCTCAGCACTGGTGAACATCACTCCAGATGGATCGAAAAAACTGGAACCGACCTCCGCATGAATCAGATACATGATCTGTGGCAAGTAAAGCGACAGCGACACTTCTCCGCTCCATGGAATATTACCCCATTCCAAACTACCATCCCTCCATTTACCCCCAAACTACTTCTTAAATCACAACCAAAGCTTCGCCTTGAAGCCAAACATGATGCCTTAAGCTGTATTGATAATTTAGCCAAACAGCACACTCTCTCACAAATTATTTACGTCGATGGTTCTGTTCACCAATCCACTGGTGCAGCTGGTAGTGCTGCTGTTGTCATACACTGGTGCAGCTGGTAGTGCTGCTGTTGTCATACACTGGTGCAGCTGGTAGTGCTGCTGTTGTCATACACTGGTGCAGCTGGTAGTGCTGCGTTGTCATACACTGGTACAGCTGTAGTGCTGCTGTTGTCATACACTGGTCAGCTGATAGTGCTGTGTGCTGTTGTCATACACTGGTGCAGCTGGTAGTGCTGCTGTTGTCATACACTGGTGCAGCTGGTAGTGCTGCTGTTGTCATACACTGGTACAGCTGGTAGTGCTGCTGTTGTCATACACTGGTACAGCTGGTAGTGCTGCTGTTGTCATACACTGGTGCAGCTGGTAGTGCTGCTGTTGTCATACACTGGTACAGCTGGTAGTGCTGCTGTTGTCATACACTGGTGCAGCTGGTAGTGCTGCTGTTGTCATACACTGGTACAGCTGGTAGTGCTGCTGTTGTCATACACTTGTGCAGCTGGTAGTGCTGCTGTTGTTATACACTGGTACAGTTGGTAGTGCTATTGTTGTCATACACTGGTGCAGCTGGTAGTGCTGCTTTTGTCATACACTGGTGCAGCTGGTAGTGCTGCTGTTGTATACACTGGTACAGCTGGTAGTGCTGTTGTCATACACTGGTACAGCTGTAGTGCTGCTGTTGTCATACACTGGTGCAGCTGGTAGTGCTGCTGTTGTCATACACTGGTGCAGCTGGTAGTGCTGCTGTTGTCATACACTGTTCAGCTGGTAGTGCTGCTGTTGTCATACACTGGTGCAGCTGGTAGTGCTGCTGTTGTCATACACTGGTGCAGCTGGTAGTGCTGCTGTTGTCATACACTGGTACAGCTGGTAGTGCTGCTGTTGTCATACACTGGTACAGCTGGTAGTGCTGCTGTTGTCATACACTGGTGCAGCTGGTAGTGCTGCTGTTGTCATACACTGGTGCAGCTGGTAGTGCTGCTGTTGTCATACACTGGTGCAGCTGGTAGTGCTGCTGTTGTCATACACTGGTGCAGCTGGTAGTGCTGCTGTTGTCATACACTGGTACAGCTGGTAGTGCTGCTGTTGTCATACAGAGTGATGGCTCTCTTAAAGAAATTAGAGCACGCATCAATAACTGGGCCTCTACCCTTCAGACAGAACTGTTTGCCATACTCCTTGCACTCAAATGAGTCCATGTATCTAAGTTTTTTTTTATATTTTATTTATAAAACAGGAAAACATTTTGAATAGTCAGGAAATGACTATCATCTGTACAATATGTACAAAAAATAAATGACAACATATCTCTATGATTCCCAATTACCTAAAGGAGAATAAACAAAATAAACAAAAAAAATATAATACAACATTTAAGGCCACTTCAATGGTCTCGTTGTAATATATAGGACACACTTTATACATTTTACATTAATGTACTGCTAATATTATGAAAAATACATATATGTACAGTTGAAATGTGGATTAAAGACATGTCCTCATATTCCTCCACCATCATACATAACCTATCTAATGTATTTAAACAATGAATTGCATCATACCATACACACACAAAACCCCATCGTAACATACATACACATTAATATACGAAATATTACATGAGATCAAATCATCCCACACAAAAGACCTCCCCTTTAACCCCCCCTTTTATCCTGACAATACCCCTACATACACGTCTCACGGCTGTAAACACAAACAAAATTTTTAATAGAGCTACTGATCACACTAATTCACGAAATCCTTAATAAATCAGGACTCAAAAGCAGTCCATTAATCTTTTCTTTACATAACAAAACATACAAACTTAAAACAACAAACAAGAACAATCAATAACTTGCGACTTCCTCACCCCTAAAAATTGGACCTCTCAAAGTCCAACAAAAGAACCTCATACTGTGTATATAACATTTCCGTATGTACACATAAAATGAAACCTAATAACCAACAGCAAATGATTGTGCTGTAGCCTAACATACATACAATTCAAGAATAATATAAGAATCCAACATCAAGCCCAAACACCAGGCAGTTAAGTTCTCCAATGTAAAATAAAAATAACATTACACCACTCCTTATAACGATAATAATTAATAAGGCAGAATACCTTACCATCACTATACTGCACATTCCTCCTCCACTGAAGAAACCAACTATGTATTCAACATATTACTGTAACCAACCTTTGTCCCATAAGTACAAAATGTAACGAGTCACATGTTTGCAACACACCACAATAACACACAATACCCTAATGACATATATATAAAAAATAATCCTCACACTTTTATGAAACTAATACAACCATCATTCTCTTATAAACACCTAAAACAAGTACTGTTACCTCCATACACATAAAGACCTTTAATCCCTTTCCTTGAATTATGACATCTATAATTCATAATGTCATTACTAACTCACAAAAATTAAACACCCAAGGAAAGCCACCTCTAACTTCCTCCCTGTTTTGACTTACCCCTTTAAAAAAAAACTTTTCTACGTCTTAATCCTTTTCTACTTCATAACCCCCATCATATACATACCTCCATTCACACCCCGAAGAGTCAAAATTGTCAAAACATAACCACAAAGTTACCTTGTCACTCAATCACCCCCCCCCATGCTACACAAACATACTACTCTAACATACCACTCATACACCTAACAGTCTATTCACACAACCTTTCCCTGACCCCATAGAGAACAGCCACGTTTCAACTATTCACTTGTATCATGCCCAACAACTGTCCTACCGTAAATTCCCTATACCCCACAGGAAAATAACCTACCCCATGATACCCCATACAAAACCCTATTTCTACATTTTGTCCTGCACATGGACGCTGCAATGGCCTTTAACCTCACACTCCCAGGTTGCTCCCTCATCACCCACGAAACATACACAAAATCAACAGCCATGTACACAAGCGCTCTACGCACATCCTGCCCCACACTACCTATATCTAAGCTCAAAAATCTCAACACATGAATCCCTCCCCCTCCAAATCTTATTAACCACCCCAACCATTGTCTTACCACATCTAGTTGCTCACAAAAATATACCTCATGATAAATAGTGTCGTCCTCCCCACATCTACCACACCTTGCATCTCCAACCAATCCCATCCTATACAACACCTCACGTGAGGCCAGAACCCCATGCAAAAACTGAAACATAACTTCTCTCGCCCTCATGTTGACCCTCATACCCCTCAACCCACTCCAAATACTTTTCCAATCATATACCAGAAAAACAGCCAGCCCTTCCATCACCTCCTCTCCTCTCCCCACCCTTCCTAACACACGAGCCTTTACACGTCCCGGATTCCTTACACTCATAAGACCACGCAACATATCACCACACCTAACTAAATCCTTCCTCCCCCACCACTTCCTTAAATCCCTCATGACCTCCCCCATCCTCCGTCCTTTGCCACCCCCCTTAGTCATATAACAAAAATGTACATATAAACACCTAGCCCGTTCCTCCAAATCTATCAACCCCAGGCCCCCTAATCCCACCCTCTTCATAATAACCTCCTTATGCAACCAATGCTTCCCATAACCCCATATGTATCTCAACACCTTTCCAACCAATTCCACCATATCTCCCTTTAATATAGGAAATAGCCTTGCCACGTGCCACACTTTACTATAAACTAATGTATTAACCACTATCACCCTCTGTAACAACATAACATCCCCCGGTCTTCCCTTTAACGCCTTACCCAACACTAAATCTACATTATCTTTTCTAGCTTCACCAAAATCAGCCATAACCACCACACCACACACTTTCAATCTATCAACCAAGCCACCCCCCATCCACATACCTACTTCCATTAAATGGGACTTAGCAATGTTAATCCTCATACCAGATGCTTTCTCAAATAAACTGATAATCATACCAATAGCACATAAGCCCTCTTCAGAATTCACTAACACTGTGGTGTCATCCACATAGCCAACAATGCCAGTATTCCATTCTACTTCCCCTCCCCCACCCCTACCTTAACCAGTCTATACAAAGGGTCTTGCATACACGCAAAGAGGATTTGAGACAAGGGACATCCCTGCCTCAAACCTCTCCCCATCCTCACTTCCCCACCTACCAACCCATTAACTTGCACTCTCACTTTCGCATCTTCATACAGGGCCTCCACCCAGCCCACTATTTCATCCCCAAACCCCTGCTTCCTCATAATCCTCCATAACATATCCAATTCAACACAGTCAAACGCAGCCTTCCAATCCACAGCCAAAACCCCACCTCCTACACTATTATCCACAAAATCCCTGATCCAAACATGCCCTTGATTCATACATTTCCCTGGTATCCCTCGTTGCCCCTCCTCAACTAGCCTCCCAATTACTTTCTTAATCCTATTACACAAAACTTTCGCAAAAATCTTATAATCCCCACACATCATCGATAAACCTCTATAATCTATCTGGTCCCCTACCCCTCCCTTTTTGGTCAAAACAATCACCCCAGTACTCTGCGACACGCCCATGGTACCCATCTCTTTCATTTGATTCATCAACCTCGCCAAACAATCTTTTATGACCTCACACTGCAACACAAAATTCATTTGAGATTCCATCAATTCCAGGCGACTTTCTCTTACTCATACCCTGTATCACCATCCATACCTATTCCTCACTAATGTCCCCACCCATAGATTCCCTATCTTCCTCCCCCAACCTCTCCATTACTTTCTCCTCAATTATTCTCCTCTCTCTTTCCTCTCCTTCTCCTGCCATTAAATATCCTCTAAACCAACTCTCTAAATACAAACTCATCGGCTCTGTGGTCCTCATGACCTGACCTCTTTCATACCCAGCCCCATCCTCTCCAACCACCAACCTCGAAATCATCATCCCCTACCTCCTTTTCCTAAACGACCTCAACACATAAGCCGAAGGCTTATCACCCCATAATGCTTCATCCACACCACCACGCACATGAATCGCATCAAACCGTTCATTCTGTATGTCGCACAACCTCTCCTTAATCGCAGGGACCTCACTCATGTACCTATCCAACCGCCTCTCATAGCATACACTCAGTTGTCCCTCCAAATATTTTTGCAACCCATACTTCCACTGCACAACCTCCCTACCTCTACTTTTATAAATTTCCCTTATCGCTGGCTTCGCCATTTCCACCCACCAAGACACTACATTTGGTACTAACTTACCTTTGCCCCACATCATCCCCCACCATTCTGCAAATAATTCTCTACCCTCCTCTCCTTCTACAAGACTTACATTTAATTTCCAATACCCTGAATGCCATTTCACCATACCTGCCCACTCAAGCTCCACTAACACTCTCCTATGATCAGTAAAACCTACATCCACACAACTCACCACCCCCATATTAATAACCCTTGAGACATATATATGATCTATACGTGCTGCGTATCCCCTCCTCACGAATGTATACTCAATCCTCCAACCCCTCACCACATCAACTAAACCCACACTACCTAGAACATCCCTCAAAACACTAAGCACACATCCGGATCCTCTTGGTTCCACATCTTTGAGCCTTATGATACTATTCCAGTCACCACCTACTACTACAACTTCCGGCAAGCCACCCATGAAATATACCAATTGGTCCCGCACAAAATCCTCCTTGACTCTGCGATTATTTATAGCCGGCAAACATACCCCAATGAAGGCTACCCTGACTCCTCCCCAAACCCCATCCACCCTCACAACCCTCCCGTCCCTCCCCTTCTCCCAAGCTAACAACTGAAAACGGCTGTTCTCCTTCACAATTACCTCAACCCCACCCTTGAAGGCCCCTGAACTACAAGCATACACTCTATAACCTTGCAACTGAAAATCCCTGCCATACTTATAATTATGCTCCTGCAAAAACCCTACATTAATGTCATACCTTCTCAACGTCACTTCTATCCACTTCCTCAACACTTCAACTTTAGCCCCATTCATGTTAAGTGTGAGACACTTGAATATGTTAAATTTTGCATACTTATGACCTACACATTTTGGCATCCCACCAGGGTTATGAGTATCCTTAATGTTTCCCGGTAAATTCTTGTCTCAATTATCACTCCTTCCATTCACCTCCACTTTCTGTGCAACATCTACCAAAGATTTTTTACAAGTCCTTTGAACGGGCGTAAGGACGTCGTCTTCAGCCACACCCATAATACGCTTACAGGAATCGTTTCCGATCTCCATATCCACAGCACAATCCTCATTATGCACCGTAACAGGAACCTCTTGTTGAATGAGACTAGTGACCACAGGGCTGACTTCCCCCAGCCCCTCCAACACACACACTACCTCCTCCACACATGGTGAACTGTCCTCCAACAGCCCACACAGGTCCTCTGTCAACTCTGCCGCTAGACCCAAATCCAAATCGTTCACCTTATCCTTTTAAGCTGGTACCACTGACATCTGTGAATCTGCAGGTAGAGTCTGGCACACCTCAGCAGTTCTTTGTACAATGTCACTCCATTTTCCAGTCGACACCATGCCCACGTCCTCCTCTTGTACAGCGGCCGCATCAGTAACTACCAGTGCAGCTTGTCTGGCGTCGTGATGACCCCCTTGTCGCTTTTCACAATCTGCCGCCATGTGATCGTACGATCCACATAGGCAGCATGTATGGCATTGACCAATGTAAGTAACATATACCTGCATCCAAAACTCGGGTAATAGCACGTAAGATGGTATAGGTTGTCTCTTTTTTTTTTTTTTTTTATTTACTACAAGTACATGTACATGGTATACAGGCCTAGCTGACATCAGTGACATACTACTATATAGAAAGTCCCTTGTTATGCTGAGCATTTCGGGCAGATTAGGTCAGTGTCCTAGGATGCAACTCACACCAGTTGACTAACACCCAGGTACCCATTTTACTGATGGGGAACATAGACAACAGGTGTAAAGAAACACGCCCAATGTTTCTGCCCTGGCTGGGAATCGAACCCAGGCCCTCGCTGTGTGAAGCGAGAGCTTTAGCCACCAGACCACCAGACACCAGACCACCAGATGTCTTAAGGTCATCTTCAAATTAAATGACCCTTCTGGTATATCTTCATAAATACCCTCCATCCATCGACCCATTGTAGTGTGATATACCACTCCATAATCTTAAAATGCTTCTCGAACATCCCATTCATCAGCTTCAAATGGTAAGTTTCGAATACGCACAAAAGTATAGTGCCTCGAAACTTAACTTCCATTGTCGAATTCACTGGCAGGGTGACGTCCTCGTATTTGTCCACCAATCCCTTGTATACTTGCACGGTGATCAGCTTTACAAAAACCCTCGCATTGCCATTTAGAGCTATGCCGTAAATGTCACTGTTGTCTATGTCATAGGTGTTCCTCAGCACTGCAGGCAATACCACTGCCGCATTAGTCGGATAAACGGCTACCCTGATAAACTCAACACACACAGTGTTCATTCGTCGACGATACTGAACAGTCATGACTGGACAATGAGTGCTTTCCGTTCTCTCCACTAGATAGCAGAGCTGAACAACCTGCCTCAACCGCAGCTAGGTAGCGAATGTATCTTAAGGTCCAGCCCCTGCCCCCAACATCTTGCTCTTGGGGGACTTCAACCTAAGGCACCTAAAATGGAGGAATATTGCAAATAATGTGGTAGCAGAGATAACACCAGGAGGCAGCTCAGATGAAAACTCGCACAGCAACGAGCTTTTAAATCTCTGCACCAAATTCACCTTAAACCAGCAAATAATAGAGCCTACAAGATTGGAGAATACGCTGGACCTCATCTTCACTAACAATGATGATCTGATACGAAATGTCATCATATCAAAAACGATATACTCAGATCACAACATAATAGAGGTCCAGACATGCATGAGGGGAGCCCCAGGTCGACAAAATGTGATGAGTCGCGAGGGAGCCTTCTCCAATTTCAACTTCAATAACAAAAACATAAGGTGGGACCAAGTAAACCAAGTCCTAAATGATATAAACTGGGAAGATTGCCTAAGCATCACGGATCCTAACCTATGCCTAGAACAAATTAACTCTGTGGCACTTGAGATTTGCTCAAGGCAAATTCCCTTAAGGAAAAAGAGAAGATGTAAACTAGAAAGAGAGAGGCGCTCCCTATACAGGCGAAGGCAAAAAATAACAGAGCGGCTACAAGAGGCCAATATATCTGAAATACGTAGGGAGGCACTGGTCAGAGAAATAGCAAACATCAAATTACAACTAAAGGAATCTTACAGGAATCAAGAAACGCAGGAAGAACTAAAAGCCATAAATGAAATAGAAAGAAACCCAAAGTATTTCTTTTCTTATGCCAAAACAAAGTCGAGAACAACATCCAGTAAGGGGCCCCTACTAAAACGAGATGGGTCGTACACAGATGACAGCAAGGAAATGAGTGAGTTACTAAAGTCCCAGTATGACTCAGTTTTTAGCGAGCCGCTAACCAGACTGAAAGTTGAAGACCTAAATGAATTTGTTATGAGAGTGCCACAGAACCTGGTAGACGCAAGTCTGTCTGACATTACCCTGATGCCACATGACTTCGAAAAGGCGATAAATGACATGCCCATGCACTCCGCTCCAGGCCCTGACTCCTGGAAATCAGTGTTCATCAAGAACTGCAAGAAGCCCCTATCACATGCTTTTAACATCCTATGGAGAGGGAGCATGGACACTGGGGTCGTCCACCACTCCACAAAGGCGGCAGTAAAGCAATAGCAAAGAACTACAGACCAATAGCGCTAACGTCCCATATCATAAAAATCTTTGAAAGGGTTCTAAGAAGCAAAATCGCCACTCATCTAGATAACCATCAATTACACAACCCAGGCAGCATGGGTTTAGAGCAGGTCGCTCCTGTCTGTCCCAACTACTGGACCACTATGACAAGGTCCTGGATGCTCTAGAAGACAACAGAATGCAGATGTTATATACACAGACTTTGCAAAAGCCTTTGATAAGTGTGACCATGGTGTGATAGCACACAAAATGCGTGATAAAGGAATAAGAGGAAAAGTTGGTAGATGGATCTATAATTTCCTAACAAGTAGAACACAAAGAGTAGTAGTCAACAGAGTAAAGTCTGAGGCGGCTACGGTGAAAAGCTCTGTTCCACAAGGCACAGTACTCGCTCCCATCCTGTTCCTCATCCTTATATCGGACATAGACAGGGATATCAGCCACAGTGCCGTGTCTTCCTTTGCAGATGACACACGAATCTGCATGACAGTGTCCACCATTGAAAACACTACAAGACTCCTAGCAGACATAAACCAAATCTTTAAATGGGCTGCAGAAAACAATATGAAGTTCAATGATGAGAAATTTCAATTACTCCGATATGGATAACGTGAGGAAATTAAAATCCCATCGGAGTATAAAACAAATTCCAACCACACAATAGAGCGAAAAACTAATGTCAAAGACCTGGGAGTGATCATGACAGAGGATCTCACCTTCAAGGACCATAACACTGTAGCAATTGCATCTGTCAGAAAAATGACAGGATGGATAATGAGAACCTTCAAAACCAGGGATGCCAAGCCCATGTTGACACTTTTCAGGTCGCTTGTTCTATCTAGGCTGGAATATTGCTGCACACTAACTGCACCTTTCAAGGCAGGTGAAATTGCTGAACTAGAAAATGTACAGAGAACCTTCATGGCTCGCCTAACTACAATAAACCACCTCAGTTACTGGGAACGCTTGAAGTTCCTAAACCTGTACTCCCTGGAACGCATGCAGGAGAGATACATTATTATATACACTTGGAAAATTCTCGAGGGATTAGTACCAAACTTGCACACGAGTGTCACTCCCTACGAAAGCAAAAGACTCAGCAGACGATGTAACATCCCTCTAATGAAAAGCAGGGGTGCCACTAGCACGTTGAGAGACAACACAATAAGTATCAGGGGCACAAGACTGTTCAACTGCATCCCAGCATACATAAGGGGGATTACCAATAGACCCCTGGCTGTCTTCAATCAGGCACTGGTCAGGCACCTAAAGTCGGTGCCTGACCAGCCAGGCTGTGGTTCGTACGTTGGACTGCGTGCGGCCAGCAGTAACAGCCTGGTTGATCAGGCTCTGATCCAACATGAGGCCTGGTCACTGACCGAGCCGCAGGGGCGTTGACCCCTGGAACTCTCTCCTGGTACTCCAGGTAAGGTTGACACTTTAATTGTAACTGATTCTCTGTCATTCATAAATGCTCTCAACTCATTAAGTATAAATTGTGCCATGCTTGTGTCAGAAGCCAGGCACAGGTATGGTAGGATTGTGGATAGTAGAGTCAGAGTGCACATGCTGTGGATTCCTTCTCACATTGGTCTTCAGATGCATGATAGAACTGATAAATTGGCTAAGTTTTATGCTTTCAAAGAGGGGGTAGATTACAATCTTGGCTTGTCAATTAGCAGTTTGAGAACAATAATACGAAAAGAATTTCAACTGAATTTTACTGACTTAAGACTCAAGGAGATTGACACCAGTCAGTCCATCTATCATCATTCTATCATGCAGGAGGAGCCACATGTCTATGGTTCATCCAACAAAATAAGCAGACTCTTGGATGTCACTACGGCCCGCCTCTGGCTGGGTTATAAGTATCTTGGCAGGTTAAATCTCCACCACCAGATGTAGACCAAACAAGATGTAAACTTTGCCAGTTGGATTATTGTCACACCCTGCGTCATTATGTACTGGAGTGCGATAAAAATTAATGAATTCAGGGACAACTCACTCAGAAATGTTCAAGATATGTCAAAGTATTTTATCCACAGTGGTATATTACAGACCATTTTGGAAAAATACCCTGACTTTGCTCCCTGTAAATAAAGCATTACCATGTGTGTGTGTGTGTGTACTCACCTAGTTGTACTCACCTAGCTGTGGTTGGAGGGGTCGATTCACAGCTTCTGGCCCCGCCTCTTCACTGGCCGCTACTTGGTCACTCTAACCGCTCCATGAGCTTTATGATACCTCTCCTTAAAACTATGTATGGATCCTGCCTCCACTACATCACTTCCCAGACTATTCCACTTTCCTGACAACTCTGTGACTGAAGAAATATTTCCTAACATCCCTGTGGTTCATCTGAGTCTTCAACTTCCAACTGTGACCCCTTGTTGCTGTGTCCCACCTCTGGAACATTCTGTCTCTGTCCACCTTGTCGATTCCTCTCAGGATTTAATATGTCGTTATCATATATCCTCTATCCCTCCTGTCTTCCAATGTCGTCAGGTCAATTTCCCGTAACCTCTCCTCGTAGGACATACCCCTTAGCTCCGGGATTAGTCTTGTTGCAAACCTCTGCATTTTTTCTAGTTTCCTAACATGCTTGCCTAGGTGAGGGTTCCAAACTGGCACTGCATACTACAGTATGGGCCTAACGTACACAGTGTACAGGGTCCTGAATGACTCCTTATTAAGATGTCGGAATGCTGTTCTTAGGTTTGCGAGGCGTCCGTATGCTGCAGCAGTTATTTGGTTGATGTGCGCCTCAGGAGATGTGCCCGGTGTTATACTCACCCCAAGATCCTTTTCCTTGAGTGAGGTTTGTAGTCTCTGGCCCCCTAGACTATACTCCGAATGTTGTTTTCTTTGCCCTTCCCCAATCTTCATGACTTTGCACTTGGTGGGGTTGAATTCCAGGAGCCAGTTGCTGGACCAGGCTTGCAGCCTGTCCAGATTCCTCTGTAGTTCTGCCTGGTCCTCTTCCGATTGAATTCTCATCAACTTCACATCATCTGCAAACAGGGACACTTCGGATTCTATTCCTTCTGTTGTGTGTGTGTGTGTGTGTGTGTGTGTGCGTATGTGCGTGTGTGTAAGTGCTCACCTAATTGTGGTTGCAGGGGTCGATACTTAGCTCCTGGCTCCGCCTCTTCACTGACCGCTTCTAGCTCCTCTCTCTCCCTCCTCCATAAGTAAGTAAGTAAGTAAGTAAGTTTATTCAGGTATACACAAATAGTTACATAGATTATCATACATAGCAGCATATGTGTAGAGAACCCAGCATAACCCAAAAAGTCAGACAGAGTGACTTATTTCCATTGGGGTCCATTTAACACCTTAATATTAGACACTAGTAGATACTAGTTATTATACTAAAATTAAAAGGAATAAGATAAAAAAAGTTATTTACATGTACATGTATGTTATCTAAAAAAAAATAAAAATCATTCTCCTCCCTTTCTGTCGCTACATGAGCTTTATCATACCTTGTCTTAAAGCTATAATAATAATAATAATATTTTTATTTGGACATGATACAAAGAATTACATTTGGTTATTGAGATTACATGAGGTGTACATGCCAAAAGCCCCTAGTATGCCTCCACTACATCACGTGCTAGACTATTCCACTTCCTAACAACTCTATGACTGAAGAAATACTTCCTAACATCCCTTTGACTCGTCTGAGTCTTCAACTTCCAATTGTGACCCCTTGTTTCTGTGTCCCCTCTTTGGAACATCCTGTCTCTGTCCACCTTATCTATTCCACGCAGTATTTTGTATGTCGTTATCATGTCTCCCCTAACCCTCCTGTCCTCCAGTTTCGTCAGGACGATTTCCCTTAACCTTTCTTCATAGGACATATATGTGTGTGTGTGTGTGTGTGTGTGTGACCCAACAATTAATATTTGCACCAATAACTCATTACAGTTGTGACCGGGTGTGGATGTGTGAATTGCTCATTACTTTATAATTTGTTCATGATTGTAACCATGTATAAACAAGCATTCCCCATCTGACCCAGCATTCTCCACCTGACCCAGCATTCTCCACCTGACCCAGCATTCTCCACCTGACCCAGCATTCTCCACCTGACCCAGCATTCCCCACCTGACCCAGCATTCCCCACCTGACCCAGCATTCTCCACCTGACCCAGCATTCCCCACCTGACCCAGCATTCTCCACCTGACCCAGCATTCCCCACCTGACCCAGCATTCTCCACCTGACCCAGCATTCCCCACCTGACCCAGCATTCTCCACCTGACCCAGCATTCTCCACCTGACCCAGCATTCCCACCTGACCCAGCATTCTCCACCTGACCCAGCATTCTCCACCTGACCCAGCATTCTCCACCTGACCCAGCATTCTCCACCTGACCCAGCATTCTCCACCTGACCCAGCATTCTCCACCTGACCCAGCATTCTCCACCTGACCCAGCATTCTCCACCTGACCCAGCATTCTCCACCTGACCCAGCATTCTCCACCTGACCCAGCATTCTCCACCTGACTCCATCCTATATATACTCTTGTACCTTTCACCCAGGTAGATCTGTCTGTGACTCGATAAAGCCCACTGCGTGGGCGAAACGTTGTCAATAAAGGATCACATTATACTGCTTATGTGTTTATTTTTCCATTGTGTCGGTATTTTATACCATTTATTTCAAACGTACTCACCTTTTTCTGTAGTGTTAGTGATCAGGAGACCCATAGCTTGATCGCTAGCGCTCTCATCTCACACTCTGAGGACCGGAGATCGAATCTCTGGTATGGCTGGAAAACATTAGTGACGTGTTTCCATAAGACACCTGCTGTCCTTGTTCACCCATCAGTAAAATGGGTACCTGGGTGTTAGTGGACAGGTGTGGGTCGCATCCTGGGACAAAACTGACCTAATTTGCCCGAAATGCTCTGCCCAGGCGAGGGCCTGGGTTCGATTCCCAGCCAGGGTAGAAACATAGGGCGTGTTTCCTTACACTGGTTGTCTATGTTCCCCATCAGTACAATGGGTACCTGGGTGTTAGTGGACTGGTGTGGGTCGCATCTTGGGACACTGACCTAATTTGCGGGAAATGCTCAGCATAACAAGGGACTTTCTATATAGTAGTATGTCACTGATGTCAGCCAGGCCTGTATACCATGTACATGTACTTGTAGTAAATAAAGATATTATAACAAGCGGCTTTCTTTAGTGTCAGATAGGCCTGTATACCTTCTACTTGTACTTGTAGAAATTATTATAATCTAAAAGAAGCGCTAAACCTAACTTGTAATATTATTATAATCATAGGGAGCGCTAAACCCGTAGGATTATACATCGCATGTGGGGGGAGGGGATGGAAGGTATCCAGGCAACCGAAGCACAGATCCAATTCCCTAGATCAAGAAACCTCCCTTGAGGGCAGCTATTATTATAATCAAAAGGAGCGCTAAACCACAGGGCTCATACAGCTTGAGGGGAGCTAACTTGTAGAAATATGGCGAGACCCTGGATCAGCGGCCGCCGCCACCTCTCAATATAATATGGCAATTATTATTCATTTGGCCATCTTTATTACTCTTCTGCGTTATTTATCTTATGTGTGATACGATTTTGGAATAAATGTGATAGGTAGATAACATTAATTCTAATAATAACGTAATTACGCAACATTTTATTACTGTTGGCGACACTAACCACACGTCATGACGCTCCAGCAAGTACTGACTGCTGCTGCTGCTGCTGCTGCTGGCTTCTCCTCTCTCGTATAGCTCCTCCCACTTTGTATCAATGCCAAATGGTAAAATTAAAATATTTGAAAGAAAAATAAAAAAAAAATAATTACAAAACTCTGAAAAAATCTGAAAAATCACTTCATATACAGAGGAATATTACGCGCCTCGTTATCATAATAAATATTTGTAAAATGACTATAATTCGTTGTAAGAACATCTTACAATAATGAAATTTACACCAAAATGTTACCAGATTGTTAAAATATTTTTCTGTAAACTTAACTCATTTTTCGTATATTTTCGATTTTTTGTTTTGTTTATTCTCCGCGCGCCGCGAATGTCTAACTACCCCCCCCCACCCCCGGAAGCCAGGGAAGGAGGGAGAGTTGGAAGAAGAGTCGGCCATGTTTGTTGTTGTGTAGGCCTGGGCGTGGTGACGGAGTGGACGGTACACCGGCGTCATGCTGGGTACACAGGTTTGATAATAGTTTCCTAGGTGTTTTGATGTTGTTCTTAGTGCTGTTTCTTCTGCGATTTGCTCTCATAGTATTACTGAGGTAGTTGTTGGTGAGGTGTAGTTGGGGGGAGAGCTTTTGTACATAGAACTTGAGTTAGTTGTTCGTCTGGCAGTGAGGCGTGAGGCGGTGCGTGGGTTCACAGGTCAGTCTTCCCTTGGTCGTCTATTTTAACAGGTTGTATGTATCTACTGTTAGGTTTTCTTGGGTCATGTTGAGTTCTACGTGTATTATTGCAGTTGTACTTGTAATTAGGTCATCACAGGAGCTTTGATTGATCCTGGGCCAAGGATCCTGCGAAGGTTCATTTAGGCTGTAGATAATTTTTTTTCTTCTGGGCACACGTATTAGGGGCACATAAGATGTACTAACTTATATATAGTGAACCTAGTATAAGTCAGTCAGTTATGACCTTTTATGGGCATGTTTTACACCTGCTGCCCCTGTTCACCTAGCAGTAAGTAGGTACCTGGGTGTTAGTCGCCGTGCACCTGCTGTTACTATTCACCTAGCAGTAAGTAGGTACCTGGGTGTTAGCCGCCATATACCTGATGTCACTGTTCATCTAGCAGTAAGTGGGTACCTAGATGTTAGTCGCCGTACACCTGCTGTCACTGTTCACCTAGCAGTAAGTAGGTACCTGGGTGTAGTTGACTGGTGTGGGTGGTATCCTGGGGGACAAGTTTGAAGAACCACAATAGACATGACAGTCTCGAAGACACACTGACTTTCTTGGGTTATCCTGGTTCGATAACCCTTTGGGTTAAAAATCTTATTTTATTTGTTTGGATTTTTAACCAGGAGGGTTAGCCAGAAAAGTCAGTGCATCATCGGGTACTGTCTTATTTCCATTGGGATCCTTTAATCTTGTCCCTCAAGATACAACCCACAACAGTCGGCTAACACCCAGGTACCTACTTACTACTAGGTGGAAAGGGACAGCAGGTGTGAGGAAACATGCCCAGTGTTTCCAGCCATGCCAGGGATTGAACCGTGGACACTGAGGTTCCTCAGCAAGCATCCTCGGCCTGGGTTACCCCCACTTGTTTTTATGTTGACGCAATGTTTTCTTGACATTGCATTAGCACTAGACTTAGGCACTATATAATCCCTATGAGTTTAGCGCTTCCCTCTAATAATAATAATAATTTTCTTACAATAATTTAAGAATAGATCCAAAGAATATCTAATGAAGCTGCAGAGAAGGAAGATTTCTTGTATTGTTAAAATATTCATAATTTGAGTTTGATCTGATGTATTTATTGTAACAGATTTATTAGCATTACTAAGAATAGAAGATATAGGTACATATGCTTGTGCAAAAAATAAAAAAAATAAAATTACTAACTATAACACAGGACCTCAGTGGAAATAAGTCCAACTGTCTGACATTGATGAGTTATCATTGGTTCATTTATATATATATAATTTATTGCTGTTTAACCTATGTGGGTTTTGTGCTTGGTTTTTAATATAATAAGACATGATTTATTTTATAAAGCCATTTTAAAAGTTCAGAATTCTGTGTGAGGCCTTAATAAAAGGTTATTGACTCGAGTGATGATAGTCGGTGCCCGTGATAGTCGGTGCCCGTGATAGTCGGTGCCCCGTGATAGTCGGTGCCCCGTGATAGTCGGTGCCCGTGATAGTCTGTGCCCGTGATAGTCGGTGCCCGTGATAGTCGGTGCCCCGTGATAGTCGGTGCCCCGTGATAGTCGGTGCCCGTGATAGTCGGTGCCCGTGATAGTCGGTGCCCCGTGATAGTCGGTGCCCCGTGATAGCCGGTGCCCCGTGATAGTCGGTGCCCCGTGATAGCCGGTGCCCCGTGATAGCCAGTGCCCCGTGATAGCCGGTGCCCCGTGATAGCCGGTGCCCCGTGATAGCCAGTGCCCCGTGATAGCCGGTGCCCGTGGCCTGCTGGCAAAAGCTCTCCCTTCACACGGTGAAGGTCCGGTTTGATTTTCGGCGAAGGGGTGGAAACATGGACGTGTTTCCTTACACTGGTTGTCTATGTTCACCCATCAGTAAAATGGGTATCTTGGTGTTAGTCGACTGGTGTGGGTCGCATCCTGGAACAAAACCGACCTAATTTGCCTAATTTGCATAACAAGGGGTTTTCTATATAGTAATATGCCATTGATGTCAGCTAGGCCTGTATACCATGTACATGTACTTGTGGTAAATAAAGATACTATTATTATATTATGGATGATGACACCTTCACTGACAACAGCCATCATAGTAAGAGAAACAAGAGACAGGCTCGGGCTCATCTCAACCCACCAGCTCAACCACAAGGTATGTCATTAAGGGTGTAGTACTTCCCCATGTGAGAGACCGCTTTGATGCCGTTGAGGACTCTTGATCCAAGGAATTGCAGCTTGTTCCCTTTCATATCAAACCTTCCTACAATGGTGTCTTGATGTTGGTAAATGGTTTTTGATCCAAAGACATGGAATTTTCTTCTTCAGTGAGTCAAATTTAATTCTGTCCCAATCTCTGGGGGATTAGTGTGGAAGGTTATAGAGCATCATGGCTTGTTCCTGTAGTGTTTTGGAATCTCAGGTTAAAGTAATAATAATCATATCTTTATTTCTACAAGTACATACATGTACAAGGTTTACAGGCCTAGCTGACATAAATGACACTACTATATAGAAAGCCGCTTGTTATTCTGAGCATTTCGGGCAAATTAGGACAGTTTTGTCCCAGGATGCGACCCACACCAGTCGAGTAACACCTAGGTACCCATTTTATGCTGATGGGTGAACAAGGACAGCAGGTGTCTTATGGAAACACGTCACTAATGTTTTCCAGCCGTACCAGAGATTCGATCTCCGGACCTCAGTGTGTGAGCTGAGTGCGCCAGCGATCAAGCTATGGGAGGAGGTTCTACTTCTCCAAGAGGAAAATAGGAGACTGAAAATTTGCATAGATAGATTTAGGAGTGAGTATGAGATGGGTGGAGTCGGTGTGGAGGAAAAGGTTACCAGCAGTGAGTTGGAGAGTGGAGACTGCTTCAAGTGGGAAGGGATTCCCACTTCAGGTAGAAGCATCAAGATAAGGAACATTAATAGAGAAGACCTGAAGGTAGGAAATTGATTCTTTGTTCTCTAGGATGAGTGTACTTCTGTGGGTAGTGCTAATCAAGGTTGTGGGTCACTCAAAGATAAGATATATGGACTGTGCTTTTGGACTTCTGCGCCAGCCTTTGTTGGGTTTGGATGTCTCTCTCTCGCCTGAGTATTGGTGATAAATTTCCCCCATTCTCTCTGGGACGCTTATGCAGGAGTTGTTTATGTCGTTCTGCTGCAAGCGGTGGATGAATGATAGCGGTGGATGAATGATAGCGGTGGATGAATGATAGCGGTGGATGAATGATAGCGGTGGATGAATGATAGCGGTGGATGAATGATAGGGCTTCGGAGGCTTCTTACTTTTTTGGCGATAACTGAGGGTACACAGGCAGTGTGTTTGTGCCCATGGCCCAGGAGGGCCATGCCCATGCGAGGGAGAGAGGAGTAGGACTTGTGGACTGAGTGAAGGCCACTGAGTGAGTGAGAGAGATGCAGGTCTGGGCATACCCACCCAGAGACCTACCTCCTGGTGGAAACTATGGGAACTAGGCATGTAGGCTTACAGCCTACATTTTGCTCGGCTGGCAGACAGCATAGGCTGTCTATGCAGACAGTACAGGCTGTCTACATGCTTGTCCTAATCTATTTTGCCCACTGGGCACTACATGAGAGGCACCTGTTTATCAGCTTACTTAAGCCAGCGCCATAATTCTTTAACGGTCTTTGGTGGGAAGCTGGTTACTATAGTCAGATGGGGGTGTGGAGGTCCCCCTCTGCTGGGGCTTGGCAAGGGGGTTCACTGGATCTAATTGGAAACTTCGTTTTCTATCTCTATAAAGGAACTTTTGTTCCTCTTCTGTCATCACCCAGCCTTGGGCAACAAATCTTCCTTGTATCATGGAGAAGTCGGGCTCGATACGGCTTATGCTGTCAGTGGCCCTGATAAACCCAACAAAGAAAGAAAGTAAGACTGTACAGTGGACCCTCGGAGTTCATGATTAATCCGTTCCAAAGGGCCCGGCGAACACCGAATATCACGAACTCTGAATCTATTTTCCCCATAAGAAATAATGGAAATAAAATTAATCCATTCCAGACACCCAAAAGTATTAAAATAAATTTAGTTTCTACATTAAATATACATTAAATTACACAGAAAACAATGATACATGAAGAATAAAAGTATAATAACATGTCACTTACCTTTATTGAAGAGTTGTTGATGTGTGGAAGACAGGAGAGGATGGAAGTTTTTTCATTGTTTGGAAGGGAAATCCCCTTCTATAAAGACATCAGGTAACAAGTCCTTGCCTTCCTGCTACACTCCCTGCATGCCTGCTGTGCTCCCTGCATGCCTGCTACACTCCCTGCATGCCTGCTGTGCTCCCTGCATGCCTGCTATGCTCCCTGCATGCCTGCTATGCTCCCTGCATGCCTGCTATGCTCCCTGCATGCCTGCTATGCTCCCTGCATGCCTGCTATGCTCCTTGCATGCCTGCTATGCTCCCTGCATGCCTACTATGCTCCCTGCATGCCTGATACACTCCATGCATGCCTGCTACACTCCCTGCATCCCTGCTACACTCCCTGCATCCCTGCTACACTCCCTGCATTCCTGCTACACTCCCTGCATACCTGCTACACTCCCTGCTACACTCCCTGCATCCCTGCTACACTCCCTGCATCCCTGCTACACTCCCTGCATCTCTGCTACACTCCCTGCATCCCTGCTACACTCCCTGCATCTCTGCTACACTCCCTGCATCCCTGCTACACTCCCTGCATCTCTGCTACACTCCCTGCATCCCTGCTACACTCCCTGCATCCCTGCTACACTCCCTGCATCCCTGCTACACTCCCTGCATCCCTGCTACACTCCCTGCATCCCTGCTACACTCCCTGCATCCCTGCTACACTCCCTGCATCCCCGCTACACTCCCTGCATCCCTGCTACACTCCCTGCATCCCTGCTATACTCTTTATCACAGGGCTGGCACTAGGAGCTTTCTTGGGGCTCATGGTGGCTTATTTAGCAGTTGCAAGCACTAAAAACACTGGAATAATGACAAAATATATGGTATGAATGCGTGGGTGGCGGTCGCTCACTGGTAAACAATAGCACACTGACGCTAAATGGAGTGCCCGGGCCCGCTCAGGCCACACGTATGCGTCCTGGACGAATCATGAACTCCGAGCCAATATTTTTGCGAAAAAACATCACGAACTCCGACGCTAACGAACTCCGGGGGTCCACTGTACTTTCTGTTATAGAGATAGGAAGTTGAGACAGAGGGTGTTTCCCAGGAGTGGGTGTTGGTGACATAGTCAACAGCTTATACCTGGAGGGTTTCGGGGGTCAGCGCCTCCGCAGCCTGGTCTGAGACCAGGCCTTGTGGTGGATCAGGGTCTGATCAACCAGGCTGTTATTGCTGGCTGCATGCAAACTGATGTACGAACCACAGCCTGGCTGGTCAGGTATTGACTTTAGGTGCCTGTCCAATGCCTTCTTGAAGACAGCCAGGGGTCTATTGCTAATCCCCCTTATGTATGCTGGGAGGCAGTTAAATAGTCTTAGGCCCCTGAGACGTATTGTGTTTTGTCTCAGTGTACTCATGGAGCCCCTGCTTTTCATTGGGGGAATGTTTCATCTCCAGCCGAGTCTTTTACTTTTATAGGGAGTGATTTTTGTGTGCAAGTTTTGTATTAATCCCCTTTAGGATTTTCCAAGTGTATATTATCATGTATCTCTCTCGCCTGCATTCCAGGGAATACAAAGCAAGGGACTTAAACCATTCCCAGTAATTTAGGTGGTTTATCATACATACGTGTGCCATGAAACTTCTTTGTACACTCTCCAGGTGTACAGCAGTATTCCAGCCTAGAGAGAACAAGCGATTTGAAGAGAATCATCATGAGCTTGGCATCCTTAGTTTTGAAGGTTCTCATTATCCATCCTATCATTTTTCTAGCAGATGTGGTAGATACTTTGTTGTGGTCTTTGAAGGTGAGATCCTCTGACATTATCACTCCCAGGTCCTTCACATTACTTTTTTTGCTCTATTGAATGGTTAGACTTTGTTGTATACCCTGATGCAATTTTAATTTTCTCAAGTTTTCCATATCTGAGTAGTTGGAATTTCTCTTCATTGAACTTCATATTGTTTTGAGTGGCCCATTTGAAGATTTGGCTGATGTCCGCTTGGAGTGTTGCAGTGTCTTCGATGGAGGATACTGTCATGGCAATTTGGGTGTCATCCGCAAAGGAAGACATGGCTTACATCTCTGTCTATGTCAGATATGAGGATAAGGATAGGATGGGAGAGTACTGTGCCTTGTGGAACAGAGCTTTTCACCGTAGCTGCCTCAGACTTTACTCTGTTTACTATTACTCTTTGTGTTCTATTTGTCAGGAAGTTATAGACCCATCTACCAACTTTTCCTGTTATTCCTTTATCACGCATTTTGTGTCCTATTACAATGGTCCCACTTATCAAAGGCTTTTGCAATGTCTGTGTATACTACATCTGCATTTTGTTTATCCTCTATAACATCCAGGACCTTGTCATAGTGGTTCAGTAGCTGGGACAGGCAGGAGAAACCTGCTCTAAACCCATGTTGCCCTGGCTTGTGTAATTGATGGATTTCTAGGTGGTTGGCGATCTTGCTTCTTAGAACCCTTTCAAAGATTTTTATGATATGGGATGTTAGTGCTATCGGTCTGTAGTTCTTTGCATTTGCTTTACTGCCACCTTTGTAGAGTGGGGCTATGTCTGTTGTTTTTAGTGAGTGTGGGATGACCCGTGTCCATGCTCCCTCTCCATTGAATGCTGAAGGCATGTGACAGGGGCTTCTTGCAGTTCTTGATGAACTCGGAGTTCCATGAGTCTGGGGCTGGGGCAGACTGCATGGGCATGCCATTTATTGTCTTTTCAAAGTCTTGAGGTGTTAGGATAATACATATCAGAAATTTTTGAGATGACCAAATTTTGGGTCTCGTTCATAAAGAATTCATTTAGATTGTCGACTCTTAGTCTGGGTAACAGAAAAAATAGTAGATTTACTGTTATGCAGACTACTGCATTATTGTGAAAATGGTATAAATAATATCAACGCATTTCTGAAAGCATATTAGACCCACCAGTTGACGTGTATTGGATGCATGACGTGATTTCTTTTCTCTTGAACATCAGCAAAAATCAAACATTTCCGCTACTTTGAGCTCAATTTGAAAATACTCTTAGTCCATTAACCATTCAAAATCATCTCTATTTCTGTAATATATCTTCCATTCTATCATATGAGACCAAGAAAACAAGAATACAACTATAAATACCATACGAAAATACACCGCAAATTCGGTGTTTTAACCCCTATACTGGCGCAAAATTTTGGAAAAAAAAAAATTCTTATGAAATGATAGAGAATCTGTTCCCGATGGTAATGACACCAAAAGTATGAAATTTGACGGAAAACTTACGGAATTACGCTCTCGCGAAGTTAGCGATGTTGGCGATATATACGCATCGGCGATTTCGCCGACTTTGAGCCCTATTTTCGGCCAATTCCATTGTTACAGTCGACCAAACTCGTAGCTATTTCTTTAGAACTCCATTTGTTTTATCGATTGAGTACAAGAAACTACCAATTTACCGATTTCAACTACCCAATAAAGTGGTCAGAAATTGTCAATTTGGCCAATTTCATGCAAAATAAAAAATATGTCAATTTCAAAATAGGGTCCAGAATAAACAATGCAGACATTCCTGGCACTAAAATACGATTTTTCTGTTCATTAGTCAAGTCTTTAGGTCCTTCTTATATTACTCTTGCTTTCTATTTTGATTTTTTATTCGCACAAAAAATAGAAGATTTACTGTTATGCAGACTATTGCATTATTGTAAAAATGGTATAAATAATATCAGTGCACTTGTGTAGGAATATTAGACTCACCAGCTGACGTGCATTGGACGCATGGCGTGATTTGTGTACTCTTGAACATTGGCAAAAATCGAACATTTCCACTACTTTGAGCTCAATTTCAAGGTCATTTTCATAATGAAACTAATCAAAATCATCTCTATTTCTGTAATATGTTTTCCATTCTATCAAATGAGACCACGAAAAAGAGAATACAACCATAAATACTATACGAAAATACACCTCAAAGTCGTCGTTTTAATCCAAAAACATGGTCGGAGTTTTTTTTCTCATTATGCACTGCATGCTGCAGGATTTTTTTATACGGCGCACACTGACCACACAGACCCATTCTCTCATATGTGGGCCTACCAGCTTTCTCCCGCTTGATTTGAAGCCGCTAGAAGTTTTGAGTATATGTACTTCCGAAACACTGGCTCGTAAGACGTATATATACTACCGAACAGTCAAAGGGTTAAACGAAAAACATGGTAGGAGTTTTTTTTTCTCATGCACTGCGTGCTGCAGGATTTTTTTTTTTTTATAATGTGCACACTGACCACTCAGACCCATTCTCTCATATGTTAGGCCTACCAGCTTTCTTCTGTAGGATTGGAAGCCCCTAGAATTTTTGTGTAATATTACGGCTCTAACGCTGGCTTGCAAGCCGTAATATTACAGCACCGACAGTGAAAGGGTTAAACTAACTCTTAACAGCACTTATCAAGGTAATTTATCTGTACAATAAGTTGCATCTATGTTCCCAAGCAAGGGATCAGAATAAGAGAGGGTTCTGATCAGGAGTGAGTGGGTGAAGCAACTGCATGCACTAGTCAACAGTGATCCGAGGTCAGGTATGATCACGTGACCAGCGGGAGGTCGGTAGGTCAACGAATGGGTAACGGCACTCTAACTAGTGGCATAACACTACATGGAAATCACATACTACATACTTAATATAAAAACCTAACAAAATACACAATTATAATGTTTACAATGGTGTTGGACATCATTTCTATACTATGGTACTTGTAGTGTCAGGTAATATTATAAAGCGGATCATCTCCATTTTAGCTATTAATGGAGAATGTTGTGATATACTGTAATACAGTGGTACCTCGGGTTACGAGCTTAATTCGTTCCAGAAAGCTGTTCAAGTGCCGATACCGAACGAATTTGTTCCCATAAGGAATAATGAAAATTAGATTAATTTGTTTCAGACCCCAAAAATACTCTTACAAAAGCACTTACAAAACTACACTTGCATAATTGTTCGTGTTGGGAGCTGTTCGTATACCGAGGTACCACTGTATTAGGTAGAAACACTGTATAAAGTTCTTTAACTATAATAACACAATGTTAGTCAAATATGCAAGAGCCTGTTGAGCCAGGGTGCTTCCCAGAGATATTTCTGGAATGATATTGTGTTGCGCCATTTTACATACGGGAGATTAAAATCTTCAAGGAGTAAAATATTTGGTGTAGGATTTTCTAGCCTATCCAGATAGCTATCTTCCTTAACTGATCTGTGAATTCCTCAGCAGTTGCTGATGGTGGTTTATATACTAGGATAATTACCAAATTCCACTTCTGTGCAACAGAAATATCTTTTACATAGTCCTACTCCTCCCTGTGACCTATTAATTCTATCACATCTATACATGTTATAGTTTTCTATCTTTATCTCTTTGTAAATGCCTCAAACATGACACGTTTCTGATAGGAGCCCACTGACATAACTAACTTTGTCTTTTTTATTTGATTTCAGACCCTGAATGTTTGCAAATGTAAAGCAGGAATTACCATTTGGGATATTTTGTTTTGCTGTGTGTTTTGTTAGTACCACTGGTGATGTACTACCTGGTATGGTCCCTGGTGTATGTACCCCTGGTTTCTCCAGTACTGACTTTGCATTTGATTGTTTATTCTGCCCTGATGGGCTGATGCCTGGTTTGGTATGTCCCATTGTGCTGCCCATCTGTCCCATCTGTAGCATTTCCCCTTTTAGTCTCTTTCTTTGGTCCAATTATTTCTCTGTCTAAAAAAGATTGCTGTTCATTTTTCCATTCTCTGCTTTCTCCGTAGCGCAGCGTTCCTTTTACATGATGGTCTGGGCAGCTCAGGTCATAACATTCTCTGAGCTGTGTTGAAGCTTTACACATCACTGGGGGGAAGTACCCGCACTCTTTGTCAAAGCGACACTTTCCCTTTCTCAACATGTTCGCACATTTTCTGTTGTGTTTATTCCAGCAAGCTCTGTCATATAGGCACATACGTTTTGCATAGTATCTGCAAATGTTCTGACTGCCTATATTTACTAATTTTGAGTCTTTCCCAAGTTCTGCCACCTGATCTGAATTCTCTTGTTTTCTTTCATCTAGGCATATTTCTTCCCTTTTTTCATTTTTGTTTGTTCCTGCTCTAGCTTTCTCTTCCTCTCTTTCCTTGTTTTGTTCTTTTCCAACTTGCTCTGAATGATGTTCTCCACTCTTATTTCGACTCCTTGGTTTTTACCTTTATTTGCACTTTCCTCCTTTTCTTGTTCCTTGCCCCTTGTTTTCCACTCTTTGTATATATCTGGCAACCTCCTTAGGAACTTTCTTACGCTTTCTAGGTTTTCACTTTTCAGTACCCCTCTTATGCCCGACCAGCTTTCCATCTCACTTGGGCAAATCCAGAATCGACTTTCTTGTTTTAGGTCATTTCTCATGGTTGAATTAAGCTTTGTACATGATATATGGGATGTTTTACCACATATTTCACAATCAATGCCCTAATGTTTCTCCCCAAATCTTTTTCACCTATACAACAGATCTTATTTCTGGCCATGTTCACTTCAATTGATCTTATCCTGGGCAGTTTTGTGTGGTGGGTGGTGGGTTGTTTTGTGTGGTGGGTTGTTTTGTGTGCTGGGTTGTTTTGTGTGGTGGGTTGTTTTGTGTGCTGGGTTGTTTTGTGTGGTGGGTTGTTTTGTGTGGTGGGTTGTTTTGGGTGGTGAGCTGGGGTTATAGGTGCTGGGAGGTGGGGATCAATGGAAAGAGGTCACCATCAGTTATAATATGTTGATATTTATGTTGAAGCAGGAGTACACATTTTCCATCAAAAAGCTGATGGGTCTGCTTGGTGTCATTGCACATGGTAGTACAGAGGTATGGGTGTTTATGTATAGCTTGAACATTATTTTCAGGTGATTAGATATGGCAATATCAGTGAACTGGGCATGTACACTTTTAGAAAAGCACATGACAATACCTCCTCCTCATCCTTGTCCTTACCTCTCTCTTCTTCCATGAAGTGTAGCCAGCAATTATAACAAAATTGTCCATAGATCTGTCATCCAAATCTGTGTGTGTGTACTCACCTATTTGTGGTTGCAGGGGTCGAGTTATAGCTCCTGGCCCCACCTCTTCACTGATTGCTACTAGGTCCTCTCTCTCCCTGCTCCATGAGCTTTATCAAACCTCATCTTAAAACTATGTATGGTTCCTGCCTCCACTACGTCACTTTCTAGGCTATTCCACTTCCTGACAACTCTATGACTGAAGAAATACTTCCTAACATCCCTTTGACTCCTAGGAGTCTTTAACTTCCAATTGTGACCCCTTGTTTCTGTGTCCCCTCTCTGGAACTTCCTGTCTTTGTCCACCTTATCTATTCCTCGCAGTATTTTATATGTCGTTATCATGTCTCCCCTAACCCTCCTGTCCTCTAGTGTCGTCAGGCCGATTTCCCTTAACCTTTCTTTGTAGGACAATCCCCTTAGCTCTGGGACTAGTCTTGTTGCAAACCTTTGTACTTTCTCTAATTTCTTGACGTGCTTGCCCAGGTGTGGGTTCCAAACTGGTGCTGCATACTCCAGTATGGGCCTGACGTATATGGTGTACAGAGTCTTGAACGATTCCTTAGTGAAGTATTGGAACGCCATTCTTAGGTTTGCCAGACGCCCGTATGCTGCAGCAGTTATCTGATTGATGTGTGCCTCAGGAGATGTGCTCGATATTATACTCACCCCAAGATCTTTTTCCTTGAGTGAGGTTTGCAGTCTTTGGCAACCTAGACTAGACTCTGTCTGCGGTCTCCTTTGCCCTTCCCCGATCTTCATGACTTTGCATTTGGCAGGGTTAAATTCAAGGAGCCAGTTACTGGACCAGGCTTGTAGCCTTTGCCTTTGAAGATATACCTTTGAAGAATTTCGAGAGTATCTACTCTCTGAGCCCGGCCATGGGCCAGGCTCGTCTGGTGCTTGCCTGGTCAACCAGGCTGTTGCTGCTGGAGGCCCGCTGCCCCACATATCCATCACAGCCTGGTTGATCTGGCACCTGGTGAAGATATTTGTCCAGTTTCCTCTTGAAGGCTTCTACACTGGTTCCAGCCGTGTTTCGGATATCTTCTGGTAAGATGTTGAATAGTCTGGGACCCCGGATGTTAATACAGTGCTCCTGTATTGTCCCCACCGCACCCCTGCTCCTCACTGGGTTTATTTTACACTTTCTCCCATATCTCTCACTCCAGTATGTTGTTATGGCAGTGTGCAGATTTGGGACCAGGCCCTCAAGTACTTTCCATGTATATATTATCATGTATCTCTCTCTCCTCCGCTCCAATGAGTACATGTTCAAGACTTGAAGGCGTTCCCAATAATTTAGATGTTTCAATGGCTCAATGTGAGCCGTAAACGATCTCTGGATTTGTTCCAGCTCTGCTATTTCTCCTGCCCTGAACGGGGCCGTCAGCACTGAGCAGTATTCTAAGTGGGGAGCACTAGCGATTTGAATAGTGTCACCATCGGCATTATTTCCCTTGTTTTGAAAGTTCTCAATACCCACCCCGTCATCTTCCTGGCTGTTGTGATCTTTGTCTTGTTATGGTCTTTAAACGACAGATCAGCAGACATAATTATTCCCAAGTCCTTTACGTGTTCCTTTCGTTCTATGTGGTGACCCTCTTGCGTTTTGTATATAGTGTTCCTTTTGAGTTCTTCATTTTTTCCATACCTAAGCAGCTGAAACTTATCACCATTGAACGTCATGTTGTTCTCCACTGCCCATTGGAAGACCCTGCTTATGTCCTCCTGTAATTTTTCAGTGTCCTCTACCGTAGTGACTTTCATGCTTATTTTAGTGTCATCTGCAAATGATGATACAAAAGTGTGCTGGGTGTTTTTATCTATGTCTGCTATGAGGATGAGAAACAGCAGAGGTGCCAGGACAGTCTAGTTGCTCCGCCTGGAGATCCTTCTGGGTAGTTGCTCCGCCTGAGTCCATCCTGGTGCTCCTTAGATCCTTCCTGGTAGTGCTCCCCTGAGATCCTTGCTGGTAGTTGCTCCGCCGGAGTCTGTCTAGGTCTCTTTGTAGTTTACCTGGAGTTTACCTGGAGAGGGTTTCGGGGGTCAACGGCCCCGCGGCCAGGTCTGAGACCAGGCCTCATGGTGGATCAGGGTCTGATCAACCAGGCTGTTACTGTCGGCCGCACGCAAACTGACGTACGAACCACAGCCCGGTTGGTGAGGTACTGACTTTAGGTGCCTGTCCAGTGCCTTCTTGAAGACAGCCAGGGGTCTATTGGTAATCCCCCTAATGTATGCTGGGAGGCAGTTGAACAGTCTTGGGTGTTGTCTCTCACTGTACTTGTGGCGCCCCCTGCTTTTCATCGGGGGAATGTTGCATCTCCTGCAGAGTCTTTTGCTTTCCTAGGGAATGATTTTCGTGTGCAGGTTTGATACCAATTCCTCCAGGACCTTCCAAGTGTATATTATCATGCATCTCTCTTGCCTGCATTTCAGGGAATACAGATCAAGGACCTTCAACCGTTCCCAGTAATTTAGGTGCTTTATCGTACTTATGTGTGCTGTGAAAGTTCTTTGTACACTCTCCAGGTCTACAATGTCGCCAGCCTTGAAGGGGGCTGTTAGTGTACAGCAGTATTCCAGCCTAAAGAGAACAAATGATTTGAAGAGTGTCATCATGGGCTTGGCGTCCCTAGTTTTGAAGGTTCTCATTATCCATCCTATCATTTTCCTAGCTGATGAGGTAGATACATTGTTGTGGCCTTTAAAGGCGAGATCCTCTGACATTATCACTCCCAAGTCCTTCACATTTCTTTCTCGCTCTATTGTATGGTTAGAATTTGTCGTATACCTTGATACATTTTTTATTTCCTCAAATTTTCCATGTCTGAGTACTTGAAATTTCTCCTCGTTGAACTTTATATTGTTTTGAGTGGCCCATTTGAAGATTTAGTTGATGTCCGCTTGGAGTTTTGCAGTGTCTTCAATGGAGGTCACCACCATGGCAATCCGGGTGTCATCCGCAAAGAAGACACGGAGCTAAAGCTTACATCTGTGTCTATGTCAGAAATGAGGATGAGGAATAGAATGGGAGCGAGTACTGTGCCTTGTGGAACAGAGCTTTTCATTGTGGCTGCCTGGGACTTTACTCTGTTTACTATTACTCTTTGTGTTCTATTTGTCAGGAAGCTATAGATCCATCCATCTTAACATTTTGATAAGAAAAAATAATTTTTTTTTTTAATATTTTGCGACAACAGGAGAGCACTCAGGATTAGGGGTTGCGACAGTCAAAGGGTTAAAACAGCAAATTTGCAGTCTATTTTCGTATGGTATTTATTGATGTTTTCTTGGTCTCATTTGATAGAATGGATGTTATATTACAGAAATAGAGATGATTTTGATTGGTTTTATGATGAAAAGTATCTTGAAATTGAATTAAAAATAGCGAAAATTTTCGATTTTTGCCGATGCTCAAGAATAAACAAATCATGCCACGCGTCCAATACACGTCAACTGGTGAGTCTAATATTCTTTCACAAGTGCGATGATATTATTTATACCGTTTTTACAATGATGCAGTTGTATATATAACAGTAAATCTTCTATTTTTTATGAGAATAAAAATTCAAAATTGAAAGCAAAAGTAATGTAAGAGGGGCCTGGAAACGTGGCTAATGAACAGAGAAGACGTTATTTTAGTGCCAGGATTGTCTGCCTTGTTTATTCTGGACCCCATTTTGAAATTGGCATCGTTTGAAATTTGTGTGAAATTGGCCAAATTGCCAATTTTTGACCACTTTTTTAGGTAGTTGAAATTGGTAAATGGGCGGTTTCTTGTACTCAATTGATAGAAGAAATGGAGTTCTAGTGAAATAGCTATGATTTTAGTAGACTGGAACATTGGAATTTGCCAAAAATAGGGCTCAAAGTGGGCGAAATTGCCGTTGCGTAAATATCGTCGAGACCAATAACTTTGCGAGAGCATAATTCCATAAGTTTTCCATCAAATTTCATACTTTTGGTGTCGTTATCATCGGAAAAAGATTATCATTTCATAAGAAAAAATAATTTTTTTTTCCAAAAAATTTTCGACCCTGAGAACGAGTTTGGGAGAGGGCCTGTCGACCCCAAAAGGGTTAATGCCTTGTGTCTGTCTCCTTTCTTAAAAATTGGGACTACATTTGCCATCTTCCACACCTTAGGTAGTTGCCCAGTTTCAATGGCTGTGTTGAAGATTTTTGTTAGTGGCACACACATCTCTGCTCCCTTTCTAAGGACCCACGGAGAGATGTTGTCTGGTCCCACCACTTTTGAAGTATCGAGTTCACATAGCAGCTTCACCTCTTCCTGGGTTGTGTGTATTTCATCCAACACTTGTTGGTGTATCTCCCTATTCTGAATTCCTGGAGTCCTTCCTGTCTCCTCTGTAAATACTTATTTAAATCTCATGTTGAGCTCCTCACCTACCTCTTGGTCGTTTCTTGTGAACTCCCCACCTTCCTTCCTCAGCCTGATTACCTTTTCCTTGACTGTTGTTTTCCTCCTGATGTGCGTATACAACAGCTTCAGGTCAGACTTGACTTTTGATGCTATGTCATTTTCGTATTGTCGCTGAGCCTCCCTTCTTACCTGTGCATATTCGTTTCTGGGTCTTCGGCTAATCTTTTTACTTTCCTGGGTCCTTTGTCTTCTGTACTTTTTCCATTCTCTAGTGCACTTAGTTTTTGCCTCCCTACACCTTTGAGTGAACCAAGGACTCGTTCTGGTCCTCCCATTACTTCTGTTCCCCTTGGGAACAAACCTCTCCTCTGCCTCCTTGCATTTTGTTGTCACATA
>WNWK01018643.1:0-39465 GCA_009830355.1 Cherax destructor | reverse complement strand
TAACCTCCATAGTGGGAAAATTTATGGAATCAATAATTGCCGAGGCAATTCGCAGCCATCTTGAAAAGTATAAATTAATCAACGAATCTCGGCACGGTTTTACAAAAGGACGTTCATGCCTTACAAATTTAATAACTTTTTTCACTAAGGTATTTGAGGAGGTAGATCATGGTAATGAATATGATATTGTATATATGGATATCAGTAAGGCTTTTGATAGAGTCCCACATCAGAGACTATTGAGGAAAATTAAGGCACACGGAATAGGAAGAGAATTTTTTTCCTGGATAGAGGCATGGTTGACAAATAGGCACCAGAGAGTTTGCATAAATGGGGAGAAATCAGAGTGGGGAAGCGTCACAAGCGGTGTTCCACAGGGGTCAGTACTGGGCCCCTTGTTGTTCACAATCTACATAAACGACATAGATGAGGGAATAAATAGCGACATAAGCAAATTTGCCGATGACACACAAAATAGGCCGTCCAATTCATTCAAATGAGGACATTAGAGAACTCCAGGAAGATTTAAATAGACTGATGCAGTGGTCGGAGAAGTGGCAGATGCAGTTTAATATAGATAAATGCAAAGTTCTAAATATTGGACAGGACAATAACCATGCCACATATAAACTAAATAATGTAGATCTTAATACTACTGATTGCGAAAAGGATTTAGGAGTTCTGGTTAGCAGTAATCTAAAACCAAGACAGCAGTGCATAAGTGTTCGCAATAAAGCGAACAGAATCCTTGGCTTCATATCAAGAAGCATAAATAATAGGAGTCCTCAGGTTGTTCTTCAACTCTATATATCCTTGGTTAGGCCTCATCTAGAATATGCTGCACAGTTTTGGTCACCGTATTACAGAATGGATATAAATGTTCTGGAAAACGTACAAAGGAGGATGACTAAGTTGATCCCATGTATCAGAAATCTTCACTATGAAGATAGACTGAGGGCCCTGAATCTGCACTCTCTAGAAAGGCGTAGAATTAGGGGGGATATGATTGAGGTGTATAAATGGAAAACAGGAATAAATAAAGGGGATGTAAATAGCGTGCTAAAATTATCTAGTATTGAAAGGACTCGCACCAATGGCTTTAAGTTGGATAAATTCAGATTCAGGGAGTATATAGGAAAGCACTGGTTTGGTAATAGAGTTGTCGATGAGTGGAACAAACTCCCGATTACAGTTATAGAGGCTAAAACGTTGTGTAGTTTTAAAAATAGGCTATATAAATATATGAGTGGGTGTGGGTAGGTGTGAGTTGGTCCTGACTAGCTTGTGGTACTAGGTCAGATGCCTGGCTGGGTCGGGGCATTGGCTTAAGCTGGTGGGAGACTTGGACTTGCCTCGCACTGGCCAGTAGGCCTGCTGCAGTGTTCCTTCTTTCTTATGTTCTTATGTTCTTAATCAAGGTAAGAATGTTCTGATTGTGGGAGACTCTCAGGTAAGATATATGGACCGTGACAGGAAGGTCAGTCGGAGGGTGTGCCTCCCAGGAGCTGGTGTTGGTGACATAGTCAGCAGGTTGGATAATATTATGTCAGATAATGGGAACAAGCCTATTATCTGTCTTAATGCTGGTGGTAAGGCCATTGGGAAGGTCAGAAGACAGGAGCTACTAGATAAGTATAGGTCAGCCATAGAAGTAGTTAGGTCTAAGGGAGGGATCCCAATCATATGTAGCATTTTGCCTAGAAAGGGAGTGGGCAATGAATGGATGTCTAGGGCAATTGGTATAAATTGCTGGCTAGACAGGTACTGCAAGGAACTTGCAATTCCATTCATTGATAACTGGGACAAATTCTATGGCAAACGTGATATGTATGCAAGGGATGGGGTTCATCTCTCTGGGGCTGGAGTGGTTGCATTAGCCGATTCGATTGAGGGGGTCATTGGAGACTTGTCTAGGACTTTAAACTGATAGATTATAGATGTATGGGTGTTTGTGGGAAACAATCAGGCTGTAGTATTAGGCCTGGAACAGCAGATATTACCAGGATACCCCAGGGATATGTTTAAAAGACAAGATTCAAAATAAAGTTGCTTGTAAATGCAAAGCAATTGATCAACAAACAAAGAGAGATAGTAGAGGGCAACGAGTGACTAGCTCTTAAGGTTTACTATACAAATAGTAAGAGCCTAAGTAATAAGATAGACGAGATAAGATTACTTGCAAGTGCAGGTAATATAGATATTATTGCTATAACAGAGACCTGTTTCAACCTGAAAGACAGAGAAATGCCTTCCAAGTGCAACATTCAGGGTTACAAACTATTCCACACTGATAGGGTGAACAGGAAGAGTGGTGGAGTGGCGATGTATGTCAGAGATAATTTAAATTGTTGTGTTAGACAAGGTATAAGATTAGAAACAGCGGACACAGAATCTGTTTGGCTACAGTTTCTCGAGTGTCGTGAAAAAATAATTTTGGGTGTGATTTACATGCCCCCAAGTCTGGATAGGGGACGCAGTAAGCTGCTATGGGACGAAATTCATAAGGAGTCTAGATATAAAAATGTTGTGTTAATGGGAGATTTTAAATTTAGACAAATTGATTGGAACAATGAGACAGGTAATCTCTAGTCTAGTGACTTTCATGATACGGCTCAGGATTGTTTTTTAAAACAGTTTGTGACAGAACCAACTAGAGGTAGCAACTTGCTTGATTTGGTTCTTGCTAACAAAGAATCACTAATTAATAATCTTGAGGTTAATGAAGAGCTTGGGGAAAGCGATCACAAATCACTTAGTTTTAATATATAATGGAATTACCCAGGTAACTGCAATCAAGTCTCTGTTCCAGACTTTCGTGTAGCCGACTTCATGGGGCTGAGAAATTAACTAGGTGGGCTAAATTGGGATGACCTGACTATGGGTCAGGTAGGTAGTTTTGGTTGCCAATATGACGTTTTTTAGAGCGTAGTTCTAGCTGCCCAGACAACTTTTGTTCCAAGTAGGGAAATTAGATCTAACAAAAATTATCCTACATAGATGAACAATAGATTAAAACATCTCATTGGTCAAAAGAGAGGCATATATAGGCGTATCAAAAGAGGGGATAGACAGATAAGAAATCAATATTTTCAATTAGAGAGAAATAAAAAAAGGAATAAGAAAAGCAAAAAAGGATTATGAGGCTAAGGTCGCAAGGGATTGGAAGACTAACCTAAAAGGTTTCTTTCAGGTATACAGAAGTAAGATTAGGGACAAGATAGGCCCACTTAAGAGTAACTCAGGACAGATCACGGACAGTGATAAGGATATGTGTGAAATTTTCAATACTTACTTCCTCTCAGTTTTTACTCAGGAAGATACTAGCGGAATTCCAGAAATAATAAATTATGTTGAACAGGAAGATAACAGACTATGCTCGATTGGGGTAACTAGTGACATGGTCCTCAGACAAATAGAGAAATTAAAACCTAACAAATCCCCAGGCCCTGATGAACTGTTTGAGAGAGTTTTAAAGGAATGTAAAGAGGAACTTAGCAAACCTTTGGCAAATCTTTTCAATATATCACTACAAACTGGCATAGTGCCAGAAAAGTGGAAAAAGGACACATGACCCTTAGTAACTCGACAATATCTGTCATTGCTCAATTTTATACATCTGAGATTGACTGTCAGCTGTGATAACAAGGTTGGAAGATGTCTGATTATTAAATTGGATCAGCAATGAGTAATTACTTTTCAAAAGGAAAGAGTCAGGTGCTGCCACGCGACTGTGAGGTGCGGTCATTGTTGTGGTGACGTGATTATGAGGTTTAGTCTTGCACCTTTATATGCCTTCTTGTTGATGTTTTGTGTTTTATTGTTCCTTGATAATGTGAGAGGTCATGAAAGCAAGCTGAATTTGCTGCAAATGTAATACCTATTTACAAGGCAGGTGACAGGTCCTTAGCTTCGAACTATAGACCAATAAGCCTTACCTCCATAGTTGGTAAATTTATGGAATCAATAATTACCGAGGCAATTCGTAGCCATCTTGAAAAGCATAAATTGATTAATGAATCTCAACACGGTTTTACTAAGGGGCGTTCCTGTCTTACGAATGTACTAACTTTTTTCACTAAGGTGTTTGAGGAGGTAGATCATGGTAATGAATATGATATTGTGTATATCGACTTCAGTAAGGCTTTTGATAGAATTCCACATCAGAGGCTGTTGAGGAAACTTAAGGCACACGGAATGCGAGGATATTTTTTTTCCTGAGTAGAGGCATGGTTGACAAATAGGCGGCAGAGAGTTTGCATAAATGGAGAGAAATCAGAATGGGGGCGCGTCTCAAGAGGTGTTCCACAGGGGTCAGTTTCGGGCCCCCTGTTGTTTACAATTTACATGAACGACATAGATGAGGGGATAAATAGTAACTTAAGTAAATTTGCTGATGACATCAAAATAGGCCGTCCAATTAATTCAAATGAGGACATTAGAGCAGCACTCCAGGATGATTTGAATAGACTGATGCAGTGGTCGGAGAAGTGGCAGATGCAGTTTAATGTAAACAAATGCAAAGTTCTAAATGTTGGGCAGGACAATAACCATGCCACATATAAGCTGAATAATGTAGATCTTATTACTTGTGATTGCGAGAAGGATTTAGGAGTTCTGGTTAGTAGTAATCTTAAGCCAAGACAACCGTGCATAAGTGTTCGCAATAAAGCTAACAGAATCCTTGGCTTCATATCAAGAAGTATAAATAATAGAAGTCCTCAGGTTGTTCTTCAACTCTATATATCCTTGGTTAGGCCTCATTTAGATTATGCTGCACAGTTCTTGTCACCGTATTACAGAATGGATATAAATGTACTGGAAAACGTACAAAGGAGGATGACAAAGTTGATCCCATGTATCAGAAATCTTCCCTATGAGGATAGACTGAGGGCCCTGAATCTGCATTTTCTAGAAAGGCGTAGAATTAGGGGGGATATGGTTGAGGTGTATAAATGGAAAACAGTAATAAATAAAGGGATGTAAATAGCTTGCTGAAAATATCCAGAAAAGACAGGACTCGCAGCAATGGTTTCAAGTTGGAAAAGTTAAGATTCAGGAAGGATATAGCAAAGCACTGGTTTGGTAATAGAGTTGTGGATGAGTGGAACAAACTCCCGAGTACCGTCAAAAATGCTAAGACGTTGTGTAGTTTTAAAGATAGGTTAGATAAATACATGGGTGGGTGTGAGTTTGGACCTGACTAGCTTGTCCTACCAGGTCAGTAGCCGTACTAATTCCATAAGTGGAAGTGACCTGACCAGGTGGTCGGCTAGATAATTATATGAGTGGGTGCGTTTGGGTGTGAGTTGGGCCTGACTAGCTTGTGCTACTAGGGCAGATGCAGTGGCTGGGTCGGGGCATTGGCTTAAGCCGTTGGAGACTTGGACCTGTCTCGCATGGGTCAGTAGGCCTGCTGCAGTGTTCCTTCTTTCTTATGTTCTTAAGACTAGTTCCTGAGCAAATGGGTATGTCGTACGACAACACTGGAGTACAAGAGGAATAGGGAGGACTTGATAACGACATATAAAATACTGAGAGGAACTGACAGGGTGGATAGGGACAAGATGTTTCAAAGATGAGACATAGCAACAAAAGTTCAAAATTGGAAGCTGAAGACTCAAATGTATCACAGGGATATTATGAAGTATTTCTTCAGTCATTGAGTTGTCAGGAAGTGGAATAGTCTGGAGTAAAACAAAAATCTTACATATACTTGAATTTTTTACAATCCATAGAACTTACCCAGATCTGAAGTCTCCGTCTTAATACTATTTTAACTCAGTAGAGATGTGTCTTCTTATATTCTTTTTCACTGCAGGGGGGGTTGCCGCGTTAGCGATTTTTATAACTCAATCTGAAGCTTTACCGAGAGAAGCTTTACCGGGAGAAGCTTTACCGGGAGAAGCTTCAGGTGAACAATGGTAATAGGCGTAACCAAATTTGCCTATATCTCCTCCCTCCCCCCCTCCACACACACGTAATGTGACACACCAGCAAGGGGTCACAACTGGAAGTTGAAAACTCAGCTGAGTCGAGAGTGATGTAGTGGAGGCAGGATCCATTCATAGCTTTATGAAGAGGTATGATAAAGCTGATGGAGAAGGAAGAGAGTGGACCTAGTAGAGACCAGTGAATAAGCGGGGCCAGGAGCTATGAATCGACCCCTGCAACCACAATTAGGAGAGTACAATTAGGGGATTACATACACACACACAACAGCTTAGTATTGTACTCTAGCATGGTGAGTGCACCTGCGCTTATTCACGTCATTTTCACGAAATTGAAGAATCTGAACCAAGAGATAGAGCACTCACCACATTAACTGAGATAAATAATTACACACACGAAATCATGCGCTTGAGGGTTCGTGGAAAGCGGTCAAAATATTCCCTTATCTTCCAAGAAATCATTAATTAGCATCAGGCTTCAGGCACAATACTGTTTTTCACTTCCCGTTAAAATTCGCTTGATTGCGAGGACCAACTTTTATGAAGTTATAAGACTGCTTTTATAACTTTTATAACTATCTACTTAAACAGCAACGCCATTGCAAGCAGGTTCTTGGTAAGCATCTCATTCCTGCTGTTACCTTTGTTACCTTGCAAGACTTGCTCTAAGAACGAACAAATTCAAAAGATTTTGTACACTCGATAATCTAGTAGGTTCGCTAGTGATCTTATGACTGTAAGAGCCTCACTACTGTGCTGATGACTTCACTGATCCATGGGGTGGTTTTTATTAATCTCTCTTCGGTCGCCTTCCTAAGTTCTCATGAGTGTTTGGTCATCGTCTCGGTCAACTCAGTAAATAATGCAGCCACTATGATTTATTTTTTAGTTTTTAAGATATAAGTTTTTCATGTTTTTATATATTATTTTTAGTACATTTGCTATATTTTCGGCAAAATCACAATATTTTAATAGGTATGATATCTTTTTTTATAACTTGGACTCGCGTCTCGTAACAAATATTGATACTTATCAATCTTTTCGAAATTTAATAAAATTGGAACTGTGTTCATTCATGGTCAATCCTTGTATTGTTCCAGATGTACAGAATCATAGTGCAATGCAATCAATGAGTAGCTGAGGTAGGCTCTTTCTAAAATTGAAAAAATCGAGCTTTGACGATTAATTAATAGAAAATTGTCATGTGCCTCTTTTCAATTCCTGTCATAAGTCATCGTCAACATTGATGACGCTCTCGCTTGACACTGATTAACTCAAATTACATTTTGAGCTTGCAGCTTTGTTGCAGACTTTTTGAGATCTAATTAGAGGGTAAACATCGCTGTATGGCTGGTTAACATCATCCATAATTAGAGGATGAAGGTGTGTGTTTCCCTTGAGTAAATGTAATGCCCCAGTACCCTTGGCATTCATTCACTTAGTTGTATTGGATTAATGTGGGATTTCTTAAACGTTTGAATTATTTAAATGAGCTATGCATCACCATTAACTGTGTAGCTAAAGTTTTGGCAGTAAAGATTGAGAAGCAAAACCTAGTCATTATGGTTATATGTAAGCCACAAGATGCAACTTCCCAACAATTCAAGGAACAGATTTTGAAAATTGACTACTGTCTGGAAAATCTTCCAACCCCAGCCCCAAATATCTTGTTGCCTGGTGAGTTCACTTTACATCTAAAACAGAAGAATATGATAAAAATATATTGTAGCGGTGATGACCCCAGGAAGCAGCTCACATGAAAATTCTCACACAAATGAGCTATTAAAACCTCTGCAATAAATTCACTTTAAGCCAGCAAACTGTGTAGCCAACAAGACTGGAAAACATACACATGATCTTATTTTCACTAATAATGACGATCTAATAGCATCTATAACAGTATCAAGGACAATACATTCGGATTACAACCTAATCGAAATTCAGACTTGTATGTACTGGGCTCCTGACCAGCAAAATTATATAATTTATGAGGATGCCTTCACTAAATTCAATTTCATTAACAAAAGCATTCAGTGAGGTGAAATTAACCATGTCCTAAACGAAAGAAACCGGGAAGATATCTTAAACAACAGGGATCCTAACCAGTGCCTAGAAGGAATTAACTCTGTGGCATTTGAGGTATGTTCAAAACACATTCCCCTAAGGAAAATAGGAGATGTAAACTAGAAAGAGACAGACGCTCCCTCTACAGGCGAAGGCGAAGAGTCATCGAGCTTCTTCAAGGGACTAATCTATCTGGAATACGGAAGGAGGCACTGGCTAGAGAAATAGAAAATATCGATCTTAAGTTAAAAGAATCATTCACGATCCGTTAAACAAAAAAAGAACATAAAGCAATACATGAAATAGAAAGAAAAGCAAAATATTTATTTTCTTATGCCAAATCTAGGGCAAACACCACATCCACATCCTTGTTTAAACGACATGGGACTTACACAGATGACAGCAAAGAAATTAGTTGATACTGAAGTCACAATATGACTAAATGTTTAGCGAGCCACTGAACAGACTCGAAATTAATTTTTATGAACGATACTCAAAATATTTAAAAAAAATCCAGAACTTCTGATATAACCCAACACCACAGGACTTTGAAAAAAAAAACAATTAATGCCATGCCCATGCACTCAGCCCCAGGCCCAGACTCGTGGAACTCCCTGCTCATCAAGACCTGCAAGAAAACCCTTTCGCGTGCGTTAAATATTTTATGGAGAGATAGCCTAGACACGGGGGTCATCCCCCTGTAACTAAAAACAATGAATATAGCCCCACTACATAGATAGCAGCAAAGCAATTGCAAAGAATTATTGACTGATAACACAAACATCCTAAAATTTTTGAAAGGGCTCTAAAAAAGTAAGATCGCAAACCACTTGGATACCCAACAGTTGCACAACCCATGGCAGCACGGATTTAGAGCACGTTGCTCCTGCCTCTCACAACTACTGGACCACTATGACATGGTCTTAGATACACTGGAAGACGAACAGAATGCATGCAGTATACACAGACTTTGCGAAAGCCTTCGACAAGTGCGATCATGGTGTAATAGCACACAAAATGCATGACAAATGAATAACAGGAAAAGTGGGTAGATGGATCTTTAATTTCCTAACAAACAGGACAGAAATAGTAATAGTAAACAGAACAGTCTTAAGAGACTGTTGCGATACGACAATTTGGATGACAGTGTCATCCATTGAGGAGAATGCAAATCTCCAAGTGGATCTAAACCAAGTCTTCAAATGGGCCTCAGAAAACAATATGAAGTTCATATGGGGACAAATTTCAATTACTCTGCTATGGAAAACTTGAGGAAATAAAAACTAAATTGGAATATAAAATAAATTCAATCCACACAATAGAGCTAAAAAACTAATGTGAAAGACCTGAGACTCATAATGTCAGAGAATTTTACTTTCAAAGATCACAACAATGTCTCTATCACATCTCATAGGATCTGCTAAATTGCAGAACTGCTTGTACCGCAAGCGAGAAAAAAAACATCATAACTTACACGTGGAAAATCCTAGAGGGGCTAGTCCGAAATCTGCACTCAGAAATCACTCCCTACGAAAGCAAAAGACTCGGCAGGCAGTGCAACATTCCCGAATGAAAAGCAGTGGTGCCATGAGTACACTAAAAGATAACACAATAGGTGTCTGGCAAGTGGTGTGGGGTTAAAAGATAAAGAATCTAACACAAAGTGGGAGTTGTCACAGTTGCTCTTTGCTAATGACACTGTGCTTTTGGAAGATTCTGAAGAGAAGTTGCAGAGGTTGGTTGATGAGTTTGGTAGGGTATGTAAATGAAGAAAATTGAAAATGAATATAGGAAAGAGTAAGGTGATGAGGATAACAACAACAAAAATTAGGTAACGAAAGATTGGATATCAAATTGGAAGGAGAGAGTATGGAGGAGGTGAATGTGTTCAGATATTTAGGAGTGGACGTGTCAGCAGATGGGTCTATGAAAGATGAGGCGAATCATAGAATTGATGAGGGGAAAAAGGTGAGTGGTGCACTGAGGAATCTGTGGAGACAAGGAACTTTGTCCATGAAAGCAAAGAGGGGAATATACGAGAGTATAGTTATACCAACGCTCTTATATGGGTGTGAAGCATGGGTGGTGAATGTTGCAACGAGGAGAAGGCTGGAGAAACTGTGGGATTATCAAAACTATTATCCAGAGGGATGATGAGGGGTTGTTGAGGTGGTTCGGACATGAAGAGAAACTGGAACAAAACAGAATGACTTGTATGAACTTGTATGAATCTGTAGTGGAAGGAAGGCGGAGCAGGGGTCGGGCTAGGAAAGGTTGGAGGGTAAAGGAGGTTTTGTGTGAGAGAGGCTTGGACTTCCAGAAGCGAATGGAGGAAAATGGATTTTAGGACTTGACGTGCTGTTGGAGTGCGCACAAGGTAACATTTATGAAGGGATTCAGGGAAACCAGCATGCCGGACTTGAGTCCTAGAGATGTTAAGTACTACAGTGCCTGCACCCTGAAGGAGAGGTGTTAATGTTGGAGTTTTATAACTGTAGTGTAAGCGCGCCTCTGGCAAGACAATGATGGAGTGAATGATGGTGAAAGATTTTCTTTTTCGGGCCGCCCTGCCTTAGTGGGAGACGGCCGATGTGTTAATAATAAAAAAATAAAGCCATAATCATGTATTAAAGAGTCTTGTTCCTTAATACAAATTTATGAAGTATTGTAACTTCATTATAATACCTACATTGGTTAGGTTTGTTGTTCATGTAATATGGTATAAGAAACACTGAGACAAGACATGTGATGTCCGTGTGATCTCACTCTCAGACACTTGTGCTACGCTCATGTGTTTAGCACTGTCTCGATGTGAGTAAATTATCCGAGGATTATTGTCTTTCTCAATGACTAACCTTCACACTAATTTTCTTACCTTTCATGACAAATACGTATTATCAGAATCATTAGATTTGATATCTTAATTTTAGATGCATAATGGCAGAAACAAAACAGATTTGCACGAACATATAAACTTAATTCCTAAATAGCATTACCAAAATACTCAAGTACTTTCTCTAATAGACATTTATGAACATAGTTCCTCCACTATTCATGAGCAGTTGGCACTACTGAAGTTAAGATGAATTTCGGACAAATTCAGACATGAGATATATCCTTGAAGTAGTAAGTTAAATTTAGTAACGAGTGAATTAGTGAAGCCACTCAAGTGCTGTAGTAACTGAGGCGATGACGGGTATAACAATTGTCTGTTTCCATATATAATGCTAAATTAGTTTAATAATGATCACTCCCTTTGACAGAGAGAGAGAGAGAGAGAGGAGAGGAGAGAGAGAGAGAAGAAAAAGAGAGGAGAGAGAGATAGAGAGAGAGAGAGAGACGAAAGAGAGAGAGAGAGAGAGAGAGAGAGAGAGAGGAGAGAGAGAGAGAGAGAGAGAGAGAGAGAGAGAGAGAGAGAGAGAGAGAGAGAGAGAGAGAGAGAGAGAGAGAGAGATAGAGAGAGGCACCCACACCATCGTATGTCCTCGGATCCCGGTACAACACCGATCTGTGGTTGGTGCCTAATTCTAGTAGGAATGTATGGTCCCGTTGGTAGAGCGTCGTGGAATTGTCGCTCACCATGAGGCGGGTTAAAACAGCAAGGGTTCGATCCCCGGCTAGTCGCAGTATTGTTATATATATATATATATATATATATATATATATATATATATATATATATATATATATATATATATATATATATATATATATATATATATACATATATATTTTTTAATATAGGAGGTACCACCTCTTGAACTTTACTGGGGACCCTCATCCTCAGAGAAGACGATAAACGTACCTCAGGGAAAACTCGAGGTTCTCCCCGGAGCTGTTTGAATATTTTCTTCTCCTACCACCCCCTATATACAATATGTGAATGCTTTATTAATAGACATAATACATTGATGGAAATCACAAACATGAACATGAATACAATGGTACAATATATCAAAGATTATGAATCTTCTCCAGCTCCTCCGAAGCCGGACGCGAGCCAAGTATGCAGCATGCGTTTCCCCTCTGGATGGCCACGCTGAGACGCTGGAACATGAACGTGGCTGCCCTTGGGTCCCTGGTGGTGTCGATGAGTCTGGAACCCAGTTCTTTAAGGAAACGTGTTGCATTATTTTCCCACGCTCCCAAGGTCTCTGATCCCACTGGGACAAATTGATAATGTTGGCTTATGTCCCTGTACTTGCCGATCTTGTACTCCTCTCTGTGGTCAGCAGCTCCTCCCTGTGACCCGACACTGTGATGGATGTAGGTGTCAGCCAGTGTTGACACACAGGTATAATCCCATGCTAAGAGCTTGCCATTCTTCCAAGGATAGATGGTGATCCCGTCGGGGCGGTTTGCTGGGTTGTGGGCATTGTTGGCTGCTAGTGATCGGGGCTCTCTCTCAGCTGGGCATCCAGCTGTAGCAAGGGTTCTCTTTATGATGTCGTTGACCTCATTGTGTCTTGCATGCCAGCCCTTGGTTTTAGAACAGTTAAGACCATGTAGACCATATTGGTCGGTTTGCGCATCGCTGCAAATCACACACACACACACACACACACACACACATATATATATATATATATATATATATATATATATATATATATATATATATATATATATATATACTATATATATATATTTGCTGTATATGTTAACTATAATCCTTTTATCTATTCATCTTAGAGAATTAAATGTATGAATACAAGATCTATCAAAAGTAAACTGAGAATACTCCAGAAGCCACTTTATTATTGAATTTTTAACCTTTTCAAATGTTATTGATGAGAAAACGTAGACATAGACGTGCGAAACATCTAAAAATTCAGATTAGGTGTGAATTATGGCCAAAACGACACATAATAATTTTCTGCAAAATACCCCAAGATGACATGGTGGCATTCATTGGATCTTTTATTATGGACCATTAAGGATAATAAATTTGTAATGCAGAACAGTGAATTTCCAACATTCCCAGAGCCTCATCCTTAGCTGCTTGACAATAAATATTGCTTGGGGAGGGACTGAGGCGACACACACTAAGCTGGAGCCGTTTAATCTATTTGGTTTAGTGACCAGGTTTACGAAAATGCAACTGGGGAAAAATGTTTAACTCGGCTTTCCATTTGACGTTATTGCTAACGACAGTATTGGGTGACGGGCTTACAAAGAACTTGGTGTCCTTATCACGGAAACTTTAATCTTAATGCAACTCTTGAAAGGTTTATGTGCTATTCTATAAGACATGCAAAAGTAAAATAAAAATAGAAAAAAATATTTAAATGTTTGAAAAAAAAACTTTTTTTTTTAAATTGAAGTAGAATTTTGTTACAAATTATTATATTTTAAATTACCCAAAAAATTATTTATCGTGAATATAACAGCTTAAATAAATATTCTTAAATATATTTGACAGAGTGGGGCCTACAAAGCAAACAAAAATATAAACTTTCCATTACATATAACACACTGAGTTAAAATCTTAAAATCGATTATTATGCAGTCCACTTGTATATCCTGTTGAGGTTTATATTTCCCGTCAGGACGTCTTTTGTATTTAGCTCTACACTTGTGCTGCCATCTACCGGGCTTAGGCCTAGTCTCAGCTCACCCCGAAGCACCCTGTGATGCTCTCACTCGAAGCACCATGCGATGCTCTCACTCGAAACACCCTGCGTGCTCTCACTCGAAGCACCCAGCGATGCTCTCACTCGAAGCACCCAGCGATGCTCTCACTCGAAGCACCCTGCGATGCTCTCACTCGAAGCACCCTGCGTGCTCTCACTCGAAGCACCCAGCGATGCTCTCACTCGAAGCACCCAGCGATGCTCTCACTCGAAGCACCCAGCGATGCTCTCACTCGAAGCACCCTGCGTGCTCTCACTCGAAACACCCAGCGATGCTCTCACTCGAAGCACCCAGCGATGCTCTCACTCGAAGCACCCTGCGTGCTCTCACTCGAAGCACCTTGCGATGCTCTCACTCGAAGCACCCTGCGTGCTCTCACTCGAAGCACCCAGCGATGCTCTCACTCGAAGCACCCTGCGTGCTCTCACTCGAAGCACCCTGCGTGCTCTCACTCGAAGCACCCTGCGATGCTCTCACTCGAACCACCCTGCGATGCTCTCACTCGAAGCAACCTGCGATGCTCTCACTCGAAGCACCCTGCGATGCTCTCACTCGAAGCACCCTGCGATGCTCTCACTCGAAGCAACCTGCGATGCTCTCACTCGAAGCAACCTGCGATGCTCTCACTCGAAGCACCTTGCGTGCTCTCACTCGAAGCACCCTGCGTGCTCTCACTCGAAGCACCCTGCGTGCTCTCACTCGAAGCACCCTGCGTGCTCTCACTCGTAGCACCTTGCGTGCTCTCACTCGAAGCACCTTGCGATGCTCTCACTGAAGCAACCTGCGATGCTCTCACTCGAAGCACCCTGCGATGCTCTCACTGAAGCACCCTGCGATGCTCTCACTCGAAGCAACCTGCGATGCTCTCACTCGAAGCACCCTGCGATGCTCTCACTCGAAGCACCCTGCGATGCTCTCACTCGAAGCAACCTGCGATGCTCTCACTCGAAGCAACCTGCGATGCTCTCACTCGAACCACCCTGCGTGCTCTCACTCGAAGCACCCTGCGTGCTCTCACTCGAAGCCCCCAGCAATGCTTTCACTCGAAGCACCCTGCGTGCTCTCACTCGAAGCACCCTGCGATGCTCTCACTCGAAGCACCCTGCGATGCTCTCACTCGAAGCACCCTGCGTGCTCTCACTCGAAGCACCCAGCGATGCTCTCACTCGAAGCACCTTGCGTGCTCTCACTCGAAGCACCCTGCGATGCTCTCACTCGAAGCACCCTGCGATGCTCTCCTCGAAGCACCCAGCGATGCTCTCACTCGAACCACCCTGCGATGCTCTCACTCGAAGCACCCTGCGTGCTCTCACTCGAAGCACCCTCGATGCTCTCACTCGAACCACCCTGCGATGCTCTCACTCGAAGCACCCTGCGTGCTCTCACTCGAAGCACCCTGCGTGCTCTCACTCGAAGCACCCTGCGATGCTCTCACTCGAACCACCCTGCGATGCTCTCACTCGAACCACCCTGCGTGCTCTCACTCGAAGCACCCTGCGATGCTCTCACTCGAAGCACCCTGCGTGCTCTCACTCGAAGCACCCAGCGATGCTCTCACTCGAAGCACCCTGCGATGCTCTCACTCGAAGTACCCAGCGATGCTCTCACTCGAAGCTTCCTGCGATGCTCTCACTTGAAGCACCCTGGGATGCTCTCACTCGAAGCACCCTGCGTGTTCTCACTCGAAGCACCATGCGATGTTCTCACTCGAAGCACCCTGCGTGCTCTCACTCGAAGCACCCTGCGATGTTCTCACTCGAAGCACCCTGCGTGCTCTCACTCGAAGCACCCTGCGATGCTCTCACTCGAAGAACCCTGCGTGTTCTCACTCGAAGAACCCTGCGTGTTCTCACTTGAAGAACCCTGCGTGTTCTCACTCGAAGCACCCTGCGTGTTCTCACTCGAAGCACCCTGCGTGTTCTCACTCGAAGCACCCTGCGTGTTCTCACTCGAAGCACCCTGCGTGTTCTCACTCGAAGCACCCTGCGTGTTCTCACTCGAAGCACCCTGCGTGCTCTCACTCGAAGCACCCTGCGTGTTCTCACTCGAAGCACCTGCGTGTTCTCACTCGAAGCACCCTGCGATGCTCTCACTCGAAGCACCCTGCGTGTTCTCACTCGAAGCACCCTGCGTGTTCTCACTCGAAGCACCCTGCATGTTCTCACTCGAAGCACCCTGCGATGCTCTCACTCGAAGCACCCTGCGTGTTCTCACTCGAAGCACCCTGCATGTTCTCACTCGAAGCACCCTGCGATGCTCTCACTCGAAGCACCCTGCGTGTTCTCACTCGAAACACCCTGCGATGCTCTCACTCGAAGCACCCTGCGATGCTCTCACTCGAAGCACCATGCGATGTTCTCACTCGAAGCACCATGCGATGCTCTCACTCGAAGCACCATGCGATGCTCTCACTCGAAGCACCCTGCGTGCTCTCACTCGAAGCACCCTGCGATGCTCTCACTCGAAGCACACTGCTATGCTCTCACTCGAAGCACCATGCGATGCTCTCACTCGAAGCACCATGCGATGCTCTCACTCGAAGCACCATGCGATGCTCTCACTCGAAGCACCCTGCGTGCTCTCACTCGAAGAACCCTGCGTGCTCTCACTCGAAGCACCCTGCGATGCTCTCACTCGAAGCACCATGCGATGCTCTCACTCGAAGCACCCTGCGTGCTCTCACTCACGCACTAGACAACCTTCAGACAACAAGTCCGTCGTTCTCTCTGTCTCCCTCGCGGGCTTGGGGGCCCTGGCCTAACCCGCAGGGCAATTTAAACCCACTGCCTGTAATTCAAGAACCCAATAAAGTAACACGTCACTTCTGAAGAGTATTCATTCTCCACCAACAAGAAGAATTGTAATATTGGGGCCAGCCGTGGTCCTAGCAGCTGTGTTTTGCCTGAGAGGGGGAAGGAAGATCAAGATGTTAGTCTCCAAGTCATCGACCGGAGATATTAACACCTTAAGGAAGGCTCCTGGATGCTGGTGAGGAGCTCTTTATCTTGGGAATTAAATTTGTGCTCCAATTTCCAGAATTTAGCCTAAATGCCTTCCATTCCCCCCTCCCCTACAGGTGGTGTTTAATCCCTACGATTTTGGCGCTCCCGGAGATGTGAAAGATTACTAATGTAATTTCTGCTTTTAAATCAGGGGATAAGTCAGTTCCATCATATTACCAACCAATAAACCTGACGTCAATAGTAGGCAAAATGGGACATACCGTGTCACTTCAACGAGGATATTTCATGGCACCTCTCTGAGTTTCCTCAAAATTGGCACACTTATAGATCTCAGTGAGAAACTGAGATTGTTTTTTTTCTCAAGTGTGTATCTCAAACTGTTCCGGAGATGTAGGTCATGTAACTTTGACCAAAAGGTAATTTATGGCATTCATGTGAAATTTTGAAATTAAATATCTCCGCTTATATGGGACCTACAGACCTGCTAAACATACCCGTCTGAAGCTAAAGAGTAGCTCTAAAACATTTATCTAGACAATTTTTGACCTCAGAGGTCAAACAAAACAGTTGACATTTTCTGTGACCTATGTCCTGAAAATTTTCAAAATGCAAAACATATTTTTCTCACCCACTAAATATGGATTAGTCTACATGAGTATCTCAAACTGCAACAAGAATTTCCATGAGTTTTTAATTAGATTAGACGTCACATCCATTTTAGTAAACCTACTCAATAGTATTTTTCACCTTTGCCGTAAAGTTCTCTGGACCACCCTATCTTTTGACTGTGTATAAACTTTATTTTAAGACAAAATACATTGACAAAATACATTGACAAGAATACAATAGGGAGTAAAAGAACATAGATAACAACTCAGAGCTACATGTCAAATATTTCGTCCAGCTCCCCGGCAGTGGGCCGCGTGCCCAGAATGCTGCAGGCATTTCCCCTTTGGATCGCAGCACTGAGTCTCTGAAAGAAGAAGCTGATCGCCCTGTGGTTCTTGGTTTCTATGATGAGTTTTTCACCCAGCTCTGAGAAACTTTAGAGCACACTTGCCCCATGCTCCAAGGGTCTCCAACCCGATTAGGATGAAGTTATAGCAAGGGGAAAGGTCTTCATATTTGCGAGTCTTCTGGGTCTCCCTGTGGCTGGCAGCTCCACCCCCTTCAGCTACGGAGTATGGCAAGTAGGTGTCTGCCATTGTGGCAGCACAGGTGTAATCCCAAGCAATCTGCTTATCATCCTTCCAGGGTAGCATAGTGGCTCCATCAGGACGCTTTTGACTTCCATCAGACCTCTGCACTTGGTATTCCCGTTGAGCTGGGCAACGGGCTGTGGTGAGGCTTCGCTTTATGATGTCATTGACCTCCTCATGTCTAGCATACTTCCCTTCTGATGTGTGACACACGAGACCATAAAGTCCGAATTGATCAGCCGTCGCCCTGCCGCAAATACACCTATGTTCGGTGAGTATGGGGGCGGCTAGGCGAAGAGCAACACCAATCCGAATGGCCTGTGGGTCGAGTCGAGATATATATATATATGTTCCTTATCACAGCCTCCGCAAGGGATTGCGTAAACACATGCATTGACTGGTTCAAGACTCTTCTATTTGGTCCGGTCAGGTATTTGATTGATATAAGGGTTGCGATGGCGTCTGTAGTGTTGGTTTGTGTAAATACTTTTGAGACGTTCAACTCAACTTGGCTGTTGAGAAGGATTATGACTTTGTTTAAAGTGGTATTAGTGAGTGGTGATCTGATGATTCGAAAAAGATTAGAAATTGTAACTCATTGAATTTTTGGTGCATGTATACACACTACTCGTCAACAAACTCTGAGCTGAAAATTCGGTATGTTCTTAGGAAAAATCCGACGATGAGGCCTCCTGGCCGAAGCAGAATTGTGTTAGATCGTTTTTGTTTGTAGGCTTTCTGTAAATTTGGAATTTAAGGGTGTTATCTACAATAGTGTGCAAATTTATTGGGCAGGAGTAAATTTTGTGATTATCTCATAATGTCTTTGTCTCTGTCTTTAATAATGTTGTTTTGGGTCTTTTCACAAGAGTTTGCTAACCATCCAGCTGTGGTGTTATCCTGAGACTAATCAGTGCTACAACAGCTGTTGTTCTGTAAGGTTATTCCTGCAAGTGTGCTTCATGAGTGAATGTTACTGCTAGGAAACGTGAAAGTATTGTAGCTCCTACAAAACATGCATACTTGATTATCAGACATTTCTCCGAAATTTTGAGCCTAGCAGAGTCAACTGTGAAGCGCTGCGTCAAGAAAGATGTGGAAGAAAACGCTAGACAGCACTTCACGATGACAAGGTTATCATAAGAAATATTTTGAAGGATCCCAAGAAAACCAACAAAGATCTACAGAGAGATTTCGCTTCAGCTGGCGTAAATGTTGATTCTTCAACTGTTCAACGAAAGCTCCTTGAAGTTGGCAGAATTATCAGAAAGCTGGTAAAGGAACAATTATAAACTGCTGCTATGAAGAGAAAACGCCTGCGGTCAGTGTGAGGGGCTGGGTTTGATTGGTGTCGTGAGTACGGGAATAAATTCTTAGGTAGTGGTGGTTTTGATAAGGACTTGCCTTGTATTGGCCAGCAGGCCTTCTGCAGTGTTCCTCCATTCTTATGTTCTTATGTGAGCTCTCTATCATAAGGGATGGACGACAGATGAATGGGTGAAGATCAGTGGTAGTGAGACGGAGCAAAGACGAACCTCTTCATAATGGGCACATTCATCAATCGCCAAAACACCCACTTAAGATGTTTTGGGGGTAGTTTTACTGCTAATGGCCCTGGACCGCTTGTTACTGTTGACAGAACGATGAACAGTGACAAATACAAGGCAATCCTGGGAACTTATTTGCTTCCCACTGTGGATAGGGACTTTCCTGGTGAAGAAGGCTTTGTTTTCAGCAGGATTTTCCTCCATGCCACACTTCCAGAAAAAAGCTGACATTCATCGAAGTGGGGTAAGCGTTCCATATTGGCCTGGAAGCTCTCTTGACCTCAACTCATTTGAGAATCTATGAGCTACAACCAAAACCAGGATCGCAAAACAGGACTGCTTAACTGTGAAGAAGCTTATTGATGCTGTTTTTAGGACCTGGTACAGCGTCGGAGAACCTGCCAAAATGTGTTCAGCATTGGCCGATTCTATTCCAAAGTGTGTAGCATTGCATATAAAAAGGGTAGTCATATCTCTCATTAAATCAGTTATCTGTGATATCATTGTTGTGTATATTTCAAATAAACATTAATTTTCCAGATAAATGTCTTATTTCATCACTGTCACAATTAATTTACACACTAGTGTACTTAATGAAGACGGACTCTTCAAGTGGGAATTGGATGGCCGGTTCATGTGCATTGAGTCTTCTCTAGGTCCTGTACATTGAAACGTTTGGGTGTTATTATTCAGATACAAGTTAACTAAGACGGCGCTGATGGGAAAGCCTATACCCATACAATATTTTTGTTTGTAGAGCCTATTGTTGAAAGAGAAACAGTTAAGTTATTGCTGAGTTCATTGAGGTCAACAAAATCTCCGGGAGATAGTGGAAGATTTAGATCCTGACTGACTGTACGTCGGAGAGTAGCTTAGTGGAGAGGAAATTGACGTCCAAACTACTTAGTTTCTTGTTCCGGACAGAGAGGTCTCTGATGCGGTTAAGTAGGTCACCTGAGTGCTTTAGACGATAGTTCCCAAGAGGTGTGTGGCGAGAACTGCAGCTAGTGTGTGTGGTGCACTAGCTATACCTGATGTGATTGGCTTGTTAGGCATGTTGTGTTTATGGGTCTTAGGTAGTTCGTACATGTCTGCTGGTTTAGGGTTGCTGGGTATTAAATGTAGAAGACTTCTTCCTTCATTAGTGCGTCGGAGTATGTGTCTGGTTTTGACTAGGAATTCCTTGGCGAGTGCCTCCTACTGTTGTACGTTAATGGGCTCGTATGTTGACTGGTCATTTTGGTGCTGTAGTCGCTGGTGTTGAGAAAGATGACTCCACCTCCTTTGTCGGCTGTAGTGACGATTAAACTGGGTCCTTGGCGAGATTCTGAAGGTCAGTGATATATCGTTTGGAAAGGTTGGCAGAGGAAGGCTTACACTAGGCTGTAGCGAGTATGCCCTGTATGCAACCTTTCTGGAAGTTGTTGTTGCTGTATCTTTGGTTTCTGGTGACAAAGTTTGGTTTGCGTAGATTTATTGTAAATTTGAGTCCTAGACTCAGTGATGCGTGACGATTGGTTGTTAATGAAGGATTCACGTTCCATCGCCTTCCATCCACTGTTAATGCAGAGAAACTGGAGTTTGCGGTTGGGTTTGATATTGTGTTGTTGGTTGGCCGTGGTGACTATGCTGAGAATATGCTCAGCAGTGCGGTGGTCAGTCTGCAGGTTGACCTTCATGTTCCAGGCTGTTACCTGGACACTCTCCTATCTTCCGTGCCTATAGGTCTCGTAATAGGCACAACTTCCATCGTGATTGCCTAGCAAAGAAGGTAATCCCGAAGTCTACTTCATCATAGTTCGGATTTTTTTTTAGTCAGAAATTTACTCTAAACAATAAACCCTGCCAGCCCATATGAACCTAGAGTTACCTCCATTCATACTTCTGTTACTACAGTACTGTTACTACAGTACTACTACTCCTACTACATGGGTTAGTAAACCTACTCTTTCACCTCACGTGATACTTATATATACCCTCCGTGTTCATGTATTGTTTGTAACTGCCTGACAAAGCTCCTGGAAACCGAAACATTGCCACAATAAAATGTCATATTAGTTGCATCTGTTTCCCATTACCTAACATTTTTCGGCAATTCTGCCATCGTTGTTATTCGACTGAAAAAGCCTACTGTGTAGGGAAAACGTTTTGGAATAAAGATTCCTAACTGTTGCAGGTGTGTCTTACTTTTCAACCTGCCTGTACTTTATACTACCATTATCATGTTCACACTGTCACACACTGCAACACAACGGTATCTTGGTACAGAGGACATCTACGACAACATTTTTGCCAGACCACTGTTGACATTCTTGCTCCACTATGAAGCCTCTCCTCTTCTGTTGTCTTCAAAGTTTTTGTCAGTATCTAAGTCTCTATTCTGATGACTACGGAGCAGAACTCTTCTCCGTCCATCACCTTCCCCGAAGGTGATGGACTGATCACATAGTCTTTACATTTCCACTGCTTCTGATGCTTCTGTATTTGACCGAAGAAGCCCATTGTGTAGGTAAAACGTTTCGAAATAAGGTTACCTAACTGTTGCACTTGAGTCTTACTTATCTACTGGTCGGTACAGTTATTATAATATTCACATGAACCCAGGTGTTAAACTTATTAACTCTGTATTACCCAAGCCATGAAATTGTCGCACAAGTGTTTAATTCGTTAACTTTATATAATATGTGTCAGGCACAGCATCATCTTGGGATCTTGATGCAGGGAATTCTTTAACACTTGCCCAGGAACATAATTACAACTAATGTGACATTTTATTGTGGCAACGTTTCGCTCTCCAGGAGCTTTGTGAAGCTGTTACACACAATACATGGACACACAGGGTATATATAGGCTTAGAGTGAGGTGTAGTAGTTGTGATACTAGATGAGGTAGTAGCAGTAGTAGTATTACAACTACTATACCTCACTCGAAGCCTATATATACCCTCTGTGTCCATGCATTGTTTATAACGGCTTGATACAGCTCCTGGAGAGCGAAACGTTGCCACAATAAAATGTCGGTAATTCTACTAGCACTTGCCTAACCTACAGGCATGACCTACTTCCCGTAGTGGATGTTTCCACCGGTGACACCGCCTACAGCTGCTTTCCCTCACTTGTCTGCAGTATGTAAGCCATTTTTCTACCTAAATCCTGTACTTTTAACTAGATTGATGGACTGAACACATCGACTCCAGGCTGAGGGACTGATTATCCCAAACTCTTCATCTTCCACTGTTCTCCATTTTTCACTGTATTGGACTGATGAGACCCCTGACTGGCGAAAGTTTCCACAATAAAGATATCCAAATATTGCACACGTTTCTCATTCATCAAAAGAAACTTTGCCTCACCAAGACACCTACTGATGATGTCATCACTCGACTACAGGCTGATACTCAGAAGATTCTCCACGTAACTGAACAATCGGCCTCTGCAGTCAATACTCTTCCAACAAGGGAATCAAGGTTATGGTCGTCATCATCTATTCCCCACATACAAACGCTGCTTTCCCTGGAACCGTCAGCTCTACAATCAACTAACTCTTTTGCCTCGACTTCCCTAGCTTCAAGCTTCCTGATATTGCACCATCCACAGACATATAAAAGATCCTACCCAATACAGAAGCCATCACCATTCCACCAGATCCTCCCTCCACTACTACCCAAGCCACGCTATATCTACCACCTGCAGCCTCCCAAGACACACAAACCACTTCACCTGCTCTGTCTGCCGCCACCTCCGTAACCACAATGACACTTCCTGAGGATCAAGACTCCCACATCTTTGTAGAAGAAATTGAAGCTGACGATGACACCCCGGCCTTTCCTGGATAAACCTTCGATTCTTCACTGCGCCTACATACAAGAACACCATGTTCACCATAGAATTCCACCTCGACTCTACAATGGAACTGTCAAGTTTACCTCAGTTGTCCAGTACAATTTCACACCAAGACCAGTAAAATATTTTGTAATGCAAATCATCGAAGATTTCGAATTATTCACAACTCACGTATCTTCTAAAAGAAGCGTTTAAAAAACTTTAAAAATGGGTCATTCTAAATTAGATAGTAAACTGAACTTCAGTGCCACCAGCTGGCCCCAGCCTGGAGGCTGCAATCCTGGCTCTGTTCCTACTATTGATGACACTCCTCTCCAGAGATATTCTTCGCCTACCTCCACTTCCCCGCTCTCATCTTACTTTCAAATTATTATTCATCACCTCTATTAGAGATGAGATCAGTGAAGACCAAGAAGGTCTACTTTAATCATAAAATATTTACAGTCAACTATGACATGAGAAAGTCTTTGTCAAGCTTTCCACTCTCTCCTTAGAATTTAAAATAGTTGAAAAACTTGAATTAAAACAACTTGTTTTCACATTCGCCAGATCAAAAACACGAAAAGGAAAGTCTTAACTGAACTTTGACTTTATGAGTCTATATATAAATTGATGTTAATAATATGTGTAATGTTCACATTATTTCTTTACATGCCTGATGACATAAGCATCTTGATCTGTGATCTGGGAAAATAAACGCTTGCTTACATATAAACTGAATCTGAATAAATGGGTTGGAAAACCGACAAGGTGATAAATGAGACACTTGTATAACATTGGGTGTCTTTATTCTAGAAACGTTTCTGCAGCCAGTGATTACACGCTGTGGGACTGATTACCCTAAAATCCTCAGCTTCCACCGTTCTCCGCATTGGACTAAAGAAACCACTGGCTGACCAAATGTTTCCATAATGCAAATACCTAAATATTACACAAGTGTCTCATTCTTTATAAAAATTGTATTTCATTGTTTTCTTCCACTGATTGTACATAACTGATGTGATAATAGGTTAGAGGAGGGAGCTAAATACGTCAAGTATGACTTTTATATTTTTTAATTGATTACTATATTTACATGAATGAATCAATAAAATCACAATTTGTAATTAGTAAGTTACCAGTGGAGTTTCGAGAGACTCATTAGTTATTAAATCATACAATTGTTATACCAATTATTTAGAAAAAGGACAAGTTGACGAATGAGACATTTATGCAACACTTTGGTATCGTTAGTAAGGAAAAGTTTCGCAAGTCAGTGGCTTCATCAGTCCAGCACAGAGAGGAACGCTGAAAGATGAGAAGTTTGAGGTGATCGGTTCCTCAGCCTGGAATCGATGTACTCAATTTATCAATCTTAACGGACTGATCACATCGACTCCAGGCTGAGAGACTGATTACCTCAAAATCCTTCTCATCCATCGTCGTTCTTCTCTGTATTGGACTGATGAAGACAGTGGCTGGGGAAACGTTTCCTCAGTAAAGATACCTAAGTAATGTAGAAGTCACAAAACCTCACAAGTAGAGCATACATACAATGGGTTTTCCAGGGAGGTGAATGTCCTAACACTGCCCCTGGCTGGAGTCCTAACACTGCCCCTGGCTGGAGTCCTAACACTGCCTCTGGCTGGAGTCCTAACACTGCCCCTGGCTGGAGTCCTAACACTGCCCCTGGCTGGAGTCAGACAAAAATCATTACACTAATGGAATACAGTGCCATCAAAGTAATGAATAATACGCATGCAATAACAGGGTAACCTTGTGAAGAACCATATCACCATCTGCTGGCTTATTCAATACATTACAGAGATTACATCCTGGACACAGTGTAAGAGATTATTGGCTAAGCGGCCCAGCATCTTCAGTCAAGACTCAGGGACTAACTTTGCACTCAAGTGAAACGAAAAATACTAGTTGGCGAAACGTTTTCATAATAAATATAGCAGAGCTTTTCACATGTCTTTATTCATCAATAGCAACAAATATAAGGTCAAGACACTTGAAGGACTCAGTCATAGCCACGCTCCCGGATAGATGAACACTGCAGACGGTCTACCAGCCAGTAACAACACTGCGACTAGCCGGGGGATCGAACCCATGTTGCTTTAGCCCGCCTCGTGGTGAGCGAAAATTCACGACGTTCTAATTCGTTGGACCATTCATTCCTACACGGGTTCGATCCCCCTGCTAGTCGCAGTGTTGTTATTGATTAAATACTACTCGTTCGTGGTTACAATACATATATATATATATATATATATATATATATATATATATATATATATATATATATATATATATATATATATATATATATATATACAGTGGACCCTCGGTTTTCGTTGAAAATTATTTCCAGAATGCTGTTTGAGTGCCATTACCGAATGAATTTGTTCCCATAAGAACAAATGTAAATTAGATTAGTCGTTTCAGATCCCCAAAAGTACACTTACAAAAGCACTTACAAAAATACATTTACATAAATGTTCGAGTTTGGAGATGCACGAAAACCGAGGACCACTGTATATATATATATATATATATATATATATATATACATATATACTGTATATATATATATATATTTACAAGTATATGTAAATTTTGTTACAGCTGAAAGAAATGTCTTCTATCTCTGTACATGAAGGTTCTTATGTTTTCCTCAGCCTTTTCATCTCTACCTAATCTAGTTTTCTGTTTATCCACATAGCGATAGTTACTATCCATATAGCGATAGTTACTATCCACATAGCGATAGTTACTATCCATATAGCGATAGTTACTATCCATATAGCGATAGTTACTATCCATATAGCGATAGTTACTATCCATATAGCGATAGTTACTATCCATATAGCGATAGTTACTATCCATATAGCGATAGTTACTATCCATATAGCGATAGTTACTATCCATATAGCGATAGTTACTATCCATATAGCGATAGTTACTATCCATATAGCGATAGTTACTATCCATATAGCGATAGTTACTATCCATATAGCGATAGTTACTATCCATATAGCGATAGTTACTATCCATATAGCGATAGTTACTATCCATATAGCGATAGTTACTATCCATATAGCGATAGTTACTATCCATATAGCGATAGTTACTATCCATATAGCGATAGTTACTATCCATATAGCGATAGTTACTATCCATATAGCGATAGTTACTATCCGCATAGCGACATTTACTATCCACATAACGATAGTAATTATCCATATAGCGATAATTACTATCTGCATAGCGACAGTTACTATCTCCATAGCGTCAGTTACTATCCGCATAGCGACAGTTACTATCCGCATAGCGACAGTTACTATCCACATAGAGACAGTTACTATCCGCATAGCGACAGTTACTATCCACATAGAGACAGTTACTATCCACATAGCGACAGTTACTATCCGCATAGCGACAGTTACTATCCGCATAGCGACAGTTACTTTAACCCAAACGGATGTATTATTCTCTTTAAATGATAGATATTCTAATACCTGATGCTGATGTTCAGGATTTTCGAAGAGGCTGTAATAATTTTAGTCTTCAAAACTCAACACTTCGTAAAATCATATTTCTTAAAGACAATGCTAAGTTTCTTCCTGCATTTTGGAGACAAACATCTATGAAATTTCTTTTCATTTCATAGAATATTTTTTCTCTTGTAAATATTTTCCAAGTGGTTAATAAATTTGTTGTCCCGTCTTAATTTAACATTATCATAATAAAAGTGAAGATATTGATTTCAACAATTGTGAGCTGATATATTTGGATTCATATTCACTTTTTTTCACGACTGTCTCTGAAAAATATGCAATATTTTTTTATAGAATAATAATATATATTTGTTAAATCAACTTTGCCTCTGTCCGTTAGTTAATTAAAAAATATTATCTAGTTAACACGACTGTGCATGAACACCAAAATTTTTCCCTTTTGGAGTAATTTGAGTGTAGTGTATGTGGTCTTCTTGCTTCCTGTTTGGAATATTATGTTTATATTAAATTTCAATACGCTCTTCTTCCCCTAGATTATAATTTGTGACTTCATATGTGTTATTTAAAAAGAAAGAAGAATGGGGTCTTTCAATTATTTTTGTATTTATAAAATCCTCCTTTCCCAGCACCGGATTCAAGGCTAAGTAAGAGATGATAAGTTAGTAAGCAAGAATACTTACTCACCTTCACAGTTAATTGAAATAAATCACAAAAGGTCTGGGTCTCCATTATTTTAGCAGCCACTGTCGTCGATACGACAGACAATATTACAAATTTAGAAAATTTCCTTAATTAAAGGTCTTTGAGAATGTGAAAATTAATTATAGTTTCTTATAAGACGTGTGGCCACCATGTTGTCAGTCCAGTGATGAAAAAATACTGAAAAAGAAAACAGGTTTCTCCATATACATCCAAGAGAAACTTTCTGTTCTATCTATCTATCTATCTATCTATATATATATATATATATATATATATATATATATATATATATATATATATATATATATATATATATATATATATATATATATATATATATATATATATATATATATATATATATATATATATATATATATATATATATATATATATATATATATATATATATATATATATATATATATATATATATATATATATATATATATATATATATATTTTTTTTTTTTTTATTAACACATCGGCCAATTCCCACCAAGGCAGGGTGGCCCGAAAAGAAAAACTTTCATCATCATTCACTCCATCACTGTCTTGCCAGAAGGGTGCTTTACACTACAGTTATAAAACTGCAACATTAACACCCTCCTTCAGAGTGCCGGCACTGTACTTCCCATCTCCAGAACTCAAGTCCGGCCAGCCGGTTTCCTGAATCCCTTCATAAATGTTACTTTGCTCACACTCCAACAGCACGTCAAGTATTAAAACCATATGCCTCCATTCACTCCTATCAAATACGCTCACACATGCTTGCTGGAAGTCTAAGCCCCTCGCACACAAAACTTCCTTTACCCCTCCCTCCAACCTTTCCTAGGCCGACCCCTACCCGCCTTCCCTCCTAAAATGCCCCCCAAACCACCCTCAACAACCCCTCCTCAGCTCTCTGGACAATCGTTTTGGTAATCCCGCACCTCCTCCTAATTTCCAAACTCCGAATTCTCTGCATTATATTCACACCACACATTGACCTCAGACATGACATCTCCACTGCCTCCAGCCTTCTCCTCGTTGCAACATTCATCACCCATGCTTCACACCCATATAAGAGCGTTGGTATAACTATACTCTCATACATTCCCCTCATCACCTTACTCTTTCCTATATTCACTTTCAATTTTCTTCTTTTACACACCCTACCAAATTCATCCACCAACCTCTGCAGCTTCTCTTCAGAATCTCCCAAAAGCACAGTGTCATCAGCAAAAGCAACTGTGACAACTCCCACTTTGTATTTGCTTCTTTATCTTTTAGCCCAACACCTCTTGCCAAGACCCTCGCATTCACTTCTCTTACAACCCCATCTATAAATATATTGAACAACCACGGTGACATCACACATCCTTGTCTAAGGCCCACTTTTACTGGGAAATAGTCCCCTTCCCTCCTACACACTCTAACCTGAGCCTCACTATCCTCATAAAAACTCTTCACTGCTTTCAGTAACCTTCCTCCTATTCCATACACCTGCAACATCTGCCACATTGCCCCCCTATCTACCCTATCATACGCCTTTTCCAAATCCATAAATGCCACAAAAACATCTTTACCCTTATCCAAATACTGTTCACCTATATGTTTCACTGTAAACACTTGGTCTACACACCCCCTACCTTTCCTAAAGCCCCCTTGTTCATCTGCTATCCTGCTTTCTGTTTTACTCTTAATTCTTTCAATAATAACTCTACCATACACTTTACCAGGTACACTCAACAGACTTATTCCCTATAATTTTTGCACTCTCTTTTGTCCCCTTTGCCTTTATACAAAGGAACAATACACGCTCTCTGCCAATCCCTAGGTACCTTACCCTCTTCCATACATTTATTAAATAATAGCACCAAACACTCCAAAATTATATCCCCACCTGCTTTTAACATTTCTATCTTTATCCCATCAATCCCAGCTGCCTTACCCCCTTTCATTCTACCCACTGCCTCACGAACTTCCCTACACCCACAACTGGCTTTTCCACACTCCTACAAGATGTTATTCCTCCTTGCCCTACACACGAAATCACAGCTTCCCTGTCTTCATCAACATTTAACAAATCCTCAAAATATTCTCTCCATCTTCCCGATACCTCTAACTCTCCATTTAATAACTCTCCTCTCCTATTTTTAACTGTCAAATCTATTTGTTCTCTAGGCTTCCTCAACTTATTAATCTCATTCCAAAACTTTTTCTTATTTTCAACAAAATTTGCTGATAACATCTCACCCACTCTCTCATCTGCTCTCTTTTACATTGCTTCACCACTCTTTTAACCTCTCTTTTTCTCTCCATATACTCTTCCCTCCTTGCATCACTTCTACTTTGTAAAAACCTCTCATATGCTAACTTTTCTCCCTTACTACTCTCTTTACATCATCATTCCACCAATCGCTCCTCTTCCCTCCGCACCCACTCGCCTGTAACCACAAACTTCTGCTGAACACTCTAACACTACATTTTTAAATCTACCCCATACATTTTCGACCCCATTGCCTACACTCTCACTAGCCCATCTATCCTCCAATAGTTGTTTATATCTTACCCTAACTGCCTCCTCTTTTAGTTTATAAACCTTCACCTCTCTTTTACTTACTGATTCTATTTTCCTTGTATCCCATCTACCTTTTACTCCCACTGTAGCTATAACTAAAAAGTGATCTGATATATCTGTAGCCCCTCTATAAACATGTACATCCTGAAGTCTACTCAACAGTTTTTATCTACCAATACATAGTCCAACAAACTACTGTCATTACGCCCTACATCATATCTTGTATACTTATTTATCCTCTTTTTCTTAAAATATGTATTACCTATAACTAAACCCCTTTCTATACAAAGTTCAATCAAAGGGCTCCCATTATCATTTACACCTGGCACCCCAAACTTACCTACTACACCCTCTCTGCATGTTTCTCCCACTTTAGCATTTAGGTCCCCTACCACAATTACTCTCTCATTTGGTTCAAAAGTTCCTATACATTCGCTTAACATCTCCCAAAATCTCTCTCTCTCCTCTACACTCCTCTCTTCTCCAGGTGCATACACGCTTATTATGACCCACTTTTCGCATCCGACCCTTATTTTAATCCACATAATCCTTGAATTTACACATTTATATTCCCTCTTTTCCTTCCATAACTGATCCTTCAACATTATTGCTACCCCTTCCTTAGCTCTAACTCTCTCAGATACTCCTGACTTAATCCCATTTATTTCTCCCCACTGAAACTCGCCTACCCCCTTCAGCTTTGTTTCGCTTAGGGCCAGGACATCCAACTTCTTTTCATTCATAACATCGGCAATCATCTCTTTCTTATCATCCGCACTACATCCACGCACATTCAGACAACCCAATTTTATAAAGTTTTTCTTCTTCTCGTTTTTAGTAGATTTGTACAGGAGAAGGGGTTACTAGCCCATTGCTCCCGGCATCTTAGTCGCCTCATACGACACGCATGGCTTACGGAGGAAAGATTCTTTTCCACTTCCCCATGGACAATAGAAGAAAATAAAAAGAACAAGAGCTATTAAGAAAAAGAAGAAAAACCTAGATGTGTGTATGTATATATATGCATGTGTATGCCAGTGTAGTGTGACCTAAAGTGTAAGTAGAAGTAGCTAGATATACCTGTTATCCAGCGTGTTTATGAGACAGAAAAAAGACACCAGCAATCCTACCATCATGTAAAACAGTTTCAGGTTTCTGTTTCACAGTCACCTGGCAGGACGGTAGTACCTCCCTGGGTGGTTGCTGTCTACCAACCTATATATATATATATATATATAGGTGTGGACATGTCAGCAGATGGGTCTATGAAGGATGAGGTGAATCATAGAGTTGATGAGGGGAAAAGGGTGAGTGGTGCACTTAGGAGTCTGTGGAAACAAAGAACTTTGTCCATGGAAGTAAAGAGGGGAATGTATGAGAGTATAGTTGTACCAACACTCTTATATGGGTGTGAAGCATGGGTGATGAATGTTGTAACAAGGAGAAGGCTGGAGGCAGTGGAGATGTCATGTCTGAGGGCAATGTGTGGTGTGAATATAATGCAGCGAATTCGTAGTGTGGAAGTTAGAAGGAGGTGCGGGATTACCAACACTATTATCCAGAGAGCTGAGGAGGGGTTGTTGAGGTGGTTAGGACATGTAGAGTGGATGGAACAAAGTAGAATGACTTCGAGAGTGTGTAAATCTGTAGTGGAAGGAAGGCGGGGTAGGGGTCGGTCTAGGAAAGGTTGGAGGGAGGGGGTAAAGGAGGTTTTGTGTGCGATGAGCTTGGACTTCCAGCAAGCATGCATGAGCGTATTTAATAGGAGTGAATGGAGACAAATGGTTTTTAATACTTGACGTGCTGTTGGAGTGGAAGCAAAGTAACATTTATGAAGGGATTCAGGGAAACCGGCAGGCCGGACTTGAGTCCTGGATATGAGAAGTACAGTGTCTGCACTCTGAAGGAGGAATGTTAAATGTTGCAGTTTTATAACTGTAGTGTAAGCATGGCTCTGACAAGACAGTGATGGAGTGAATGTTGATGAAAGTTTTTCTTTTTCGGGCCACCCTGCCTTGGTGGGAAACGGCCGATGTGTCAGTAGTGTATTGATCTTCCTATGTATTATACTTGTGTAGTATATCATGGTACCAGCTATATTATAGTTAGGCTCCCTTTCAACCTGTGACGTCACGAGTCCGGCGCATGTGTGTGCGGAGTCTTAGGCCTCCCCCCATTCGACGACAGGCCTAGGTCCGAACAGGTAAGGCTGGGTTACTTGCCCTCGCAGACTTTGTCAATATACCAGTTACCAACCATCTCGTGTGTTTCTCTACTACCGTAATTATCTCCTAGTACCCACTCGATAGATGTGTTAATAATACAAAAGTTGTGGTACCTTAGTGGTACTTTGCACTTTTTTTTATAAATAATGCATTCCATGAATCTGGTCCAGGTGCTGAGTGAGAGGGCATAATTTCAATTTCTTTATCGAAATCTATGGGATTGGTACTAATGTCAGTTAGTTGGTCTGCGTGGCCTTCTGCTGGAGTAAAATGGCTACTGTCTTGTCATAACAGAAGTTTGTTTTGAGGCAATGAGCGAAAATGGCTCAGGTTGAGAGATATTAGTCAAACACAGTTTAATCGCTATGTTTCTCTGGAATTCTTTTACAGGGCTTTTATTGGCTAGCTTACCAACGTTGTCATCAAGGAATAATTCAACGTGTGATGAAATACATAAAATTTGCGTATAATTATTTTTTATGTGATTTTTGAGTACGTATATATATCTGGCTTCTCCAGCGAGTATGTTGTAAGTCTAGTGCTTTCAGTGATGATAAAAAGCCAGTAATAATCATGGAGTCAAACTCAGAGTCATAAATTAACTTTAGCTCCATTAGGATGACAAACAGTTCAGTTTGCAGTGTAGACGTTGAACTGTTAATTCTTATGGCTAACTCAGCATAGTTCCTATCGTAGACTCCTGCTTAAATCCATCAGTGTACATAATATGTGCTATATTATTACTAACAGTTCAACGAGAAATTTCTTCTTGAGTTGTCTTTGCAAATGATTTGTTTGTAATGCGTCATACCATTAGATATGTAACAGCTCTTAGCTTGTAAACAAATGTAGGAATTCTTAGCTTAAACCTGTAAAAACCCTTGTGTAAAGAGAGAAAAAAGAGATATATAGGTAGTAACATATCTTACCTTGTAAGTTAGGAATCCTAAACCTACCCTTGCAAGAGAGAAAGAAAGAGAGCGCCAGACAGACAGACAGACACATAGATAGCCACTCAGAGAGAGACAGTCATAAAGAATTATATTTAGACTGACTTACAAAACTGATAGAGACAAAGAGACTGGGATAGAGATTGAAATAATGGAAGGAATAAAATAAGAGAGGAGCTGAGACACCAAAACAGAGAGATGGGAGAGCAGAGAAGCAGTGCTAGTTGAAGGAAACAAAACAAAGATATTTGTTCCCTCAGCGGATGTTAGTAACGAAGCTATTTACACGAGCTGAAGTTGACAGCCAACTTAATCTGGAGTGTGTTAATGAGGCCATTCAGCTGGTTGGAGCTCGGGAGGGAATTTAGATGTTGACGTAGAAGTAGAAGATTGAGAAGGTGATTGGCGTGATGGGTACAGGTGAAGGTATGGGGGATCCATACACCTACCTTCCTCTCCCATTCCTCCAACAGTTTATTTCAGTAATGTAGCTTATCATATATTCTTATTAAAAATAAATATTAATATTTATATTCTAATTGTGATTTAGGAAATATCTAGAATATTAGTTCAGGAAAACATTACCATGTGCTGGTTGTAAGTTATAAACAGCTTTGACTATGGGGGGTCCCGTGCCGTGCCTCAGGGCACTTATGTTGTTCCTCCAGCAGATAGTAACCTTCAAGACTGCGAACCTGTCCTGCAAGTTATTGTCACTTTTTGCTCAAACCCTCAGTTTATCATATCCACCTGACTCGACTTGGCCTTCATCCTTGGATAATATATCTGCTATCTCTGACTCAGGGACTGATGGTGTCATCTTTGTTGGGTCTTACCGCGACGCAAAGGGACTGACGAGACACAGTTACGTTAAATACCGGATGTTGTGAAAGATTGCAAATGCATAAAAAATATTGAAGTTCGACAAAAATATACTGAATATTTTTATTACATCAGTTGTTCCCCACCAAGGTAAGGCGACGCTTTAAAAAGAAATATTCACCTTCGTTCATTGAAGAGAATTGTGCAGACAACACAGTTGAGATGATCCTCTGAACTGTAGCATCACCAGTCTTCTTCCAGAGTGCAGATACTGACATGTACTGCCAGCCTATTAAAATAATTCTGCATCGTAGTAATATTCCGACCTAAAAATAAAAAAGTGATATCTGCCATTTTATTACCACTTACATTTTATAACAGATGAAGCAATCATGTGCGTACTGTAACTTAAAATAAATTGTTAAGTTTTTGTTTCGGCAAGTTGTATTATTTATCATACTAACTATGCGTGTAAATGACAATTATACGAAGACAACGCGATCAGTGATCGTCTCAGCACCTGGACTGGTGGAGGCTGAGGAATCCCTCTCAAGTCTCAGCACCTGGACTGGTGGAGGCTGATGAATCCCCTCAAGTCTCAGCACCTGGACTGGTGGAAGCTGAGGAATCCCCTCAAGTCTCAGCACCTGGACTGGTGGAGGCTGAGAATCCCTCTCAAGTCTCAGCACCTGGACTGGTGGAAGCTGATGAATCCCCTCAAGTCTCAGCACCTGGACTGGTGGAAGCTGAGAATCCCCTCAAGTCTCAGCACCTGGACTGGTGGAGGCTGAGGAATCCCTCTCAAGTCTCAGCACCTGGACTGGTGGAAGCTGATGAATCCCCCTCAAGTCTCAGCACCTGGACTGGTGGAGGCTGATGAATCCCCTCAAGTCTCAGCACCTGGACTGGTGGAGGCTGAGGAATCCTCTCAAGTCTCAGCACCTGGACTGGTGGAGGCTGAGGAATCCCTCTCAAGTCTCAGCACCTGGACTGGTGGAAGCTGATGAATCCCCCTCAAGTCTCAGCACCTGGACTGGTGGAAGCTGAGGAATCCCCCTCAAGTCTCAGCACCTGGACTGGTGGAAGCTGATGAATCCCCCTCAAGTCTCAGCACCTGGACTGGTGGAGGCTGAGAATCCCTCTCAAGTCTCAGCACCTGGACTGGTGGAAGCTGATGAATCCCCTCAAGTCTCAGCACCTGGACTGGTGGAGGCTGATGAATCCCCCTCAAGTCTCAGCACCTGGACTGGTGGAAGCTGATGAATCCCCCTCAAGTCTCAGCACCTGGACTGGTGGAAGCTGAGGAATCCCCCTCAAGTCTCAGCACCTGGACTGGTGGAAGCTGAGGAATCCCCCTCAAGTCTCAGCACCTGGACTGGTGGAAGCTGAGGAATCCCCCTCAAGTCTCAGCACCTGGACTGGTGGAAGCTGATGAATCCCCTCAAGTCTCAGCAACTGGACTGGTGGAGGCTGATGAATCCCCCTCAAGTCTCAGCACCTGGACTGGTGGAAGCTGATGAATCCCCCTCAAGTCTCAGCACCTGGACTGGTGGAGGCTGATGAATCCCCCTCAAGTCTCAGCACCTGGACTGGTGGAGGCTGATGAATCCCCCTAAGTCTCAGCACCTGGACTGGTGGAAGCTGAGAATCCCCTCAAGTCTCAGCACCTGCACTGGTGGATGCTGATGAATCCCCCTCAAGTCTCAGCACCTGGACTGGTGGAAGCTGATGAATCCCCTTCAAGTCTCAGCACCTGGACTGGTGGAGGCTGATGAATCCCCCTCAAGTCTCAGCACCTGGACTGGTGGAGGCTGAGGAATCCCCCTCAAGTCTCAGCACCTGGACTGGTGGAGGCTGATGAATCCCCCTCAAGTCTCAGCACCTGGACTGGTGGAGGCTGATGAATCCCCTCAAGTCTCAGCACCTGGACTGGTGGAGGCTGATGAATCCCCCTCAAGTCTCAGCACCTGGACTGGTGGAGGCTGATGAATCCCCCTCAAGTCTCAGCACCTGGACTGGTGGAGGCTGATGAATCCCCCTCAAGTCTCAGCACCTGGACTGGTGGAGGCTGATGAATCCCCCTCAAGTCTCAGCACCTGGACTGGTGGAGGCTGATGAATCCCCCTCAAGCTAAATAAGGTTTTCACTATTCCACCATCAATTTTGAATGTGATTTAGATGATGCTTCAGTCCATAATACCGTGTGCAGTTATTCTGTAAAATTTGTATATATGTGTATAGACACTTTATATTTATTTTTGGTTCATTGTTGTATAAAATATTTACATTCAGATAAATCAGTTACTGTGAGTTGTTTATGTTAACGGCATCAATAATGTTGAATATTTGATAGTTATGCTTATCACTTATCAACCTGAGCGCGCGCGTGTGTACTCCCTAATTGTGGTTGCAGGGGTCGAGTCATAGCTCCTGGCCCCGCCTCTTCACTTGTCTATACTAGGTCACTCTTCCTGCTCCATGAGCTTTATTATACCTCTTCTTAAAGCTATGTATGGATCCTGCCTCCACTACATCATTTCCCAGACTATTCCACTTCCTGACAACTCTGTGACTGAAGAAATACTGCCTAACATCCCTGTGATTCATCTGAGTCTTCAATTTCCAACTGTGTCCCCTTGTTGCTGTGTCTCATCTCTGGAACATTCTGTCTGTCCACCTTGTCAATTCCTGTCATTATTTTATATGTCGTTATCATGTCCCCCCTATCTCTCCTGTCCTCCAGTGTCGTCAGGTTGATTTCCTTAACCTCTCCTCGTAGGACATACCCTTAGCTCCGGGACTAGTCTTGTTTCAAACCTTTGCACTTTCTCTAGTTTCTTTACGTGCTTGGCTATGTGTGGGTTCCAAACTGGTGCTGCATACTCCAGTATGGGCCTAACGTACACAGTATACAGGGTCCTGAACGATTCCTTATTAAGATGTCGAAATGCTGTTCTTAGGTGTGCCAGGCGCCCATATGCTGCAGCAGTGTTTTGGTTGATGTGCGCCTGTGTGTGTGTGTGTGTGTGTGTGTGAGTGTGTGTGTGTGTGTGTGTGTGTGTGTGAGTGTGTGTGTGTGTGTGTGTGTGTGTGTGTGCGTGTTTTAGAGGTGTTTTACTTCTGCTGTGCTAGACAAATCACAATAAAATATTCCCTGCAAATAAAGAGTGCGAGACTTGACTTTCCTTGCATCCAAGTGGTTGTTTGCTGTACTTGCTACAGTGTGTCTGGCTTGCTATATACACTGTGTTTGTTGTTTTTCCTTGAGATTCTTCCGAATATTTACTGGATCGTTGTAGAATCTCCAGTGATGTACAGTATTTTAAGCTGATAAATGAGCGAATTCGTTTTTTTTTATTAATTAGAAGGTTTGCACATAATAGCATCACTCTGCATGTGTATTATCCACTATTGCAACGAAATCTCTTATGTCATATGACTTGTTGGCAGCGATTACAAGAAGATTAGGGCTGGCTATTACATCTATTTTTTTCTGTTTCCCGCTTTTGTCTAACCTACACCATTGGGGGGTAGGGTATTTGAGGCAAGACTGATCAATTCGGACTTCATTGTCTCGTGTGTCACACATCAGAAAGGAAGTATGCTAGACATGAGGAGGTCAACGACATCATAAAAAGATGTCTCGCCACAGCCCTGCTGAAAGGAAACCACAAGTATATATATACAAAAAATTATTGTATTTTTAAGCAAGATTGTATTATTTTTCCTCTAAAATTCCGCAACAGATAAGTAGAGGGTAACTGAACAATTCTATACGATAGTTAGATTGTGGGAACACAAGCTAACTGTTTCTCATTTATATTCCATCAGCAAGCATAGGATTTCATAGAGTATTGAAGTATGTCATCGTGAGTTGCCAGACTTGAGGAGGGTGACGAGAATATTGACAAGCGTTGCATTATGAGTTCAGTAGTTTCCATAGTCTAAAATATTTCGTTGCAGAGGGGCTGGAATTACTATTACGTGCAGATTACCCTCTGTTGGGCTGCAGTGTTGCAGTGGCAGGTTGCAGTGGCTGGTTGCAGTGGCAGGTTGTAGTGGGAGGTTGCAATGGAAGGTTGTAGTGGTAGGATGTAGTGGTAGGTTGCAGTAGCAGGTTGTAGTGGTAGGTTGTAGTGGTAGGTTGCAGTAGCAGGTTGTAGTGGTAGAATATAGTGGTAGGTTGCAGTGGCAGGTTCCAATGGCAGATTTCAGTTCCTGTTTGCAATGGTAGGTTGCTGAGGTAGTCTATAGTTGCAGGTTTAAGTGTTAGGGTCCAGCCGGAGGTCAGGAAACCCGGGTAAATTTCCTCAAATGGGGAAAACACGAGAAAGGAAAATGTCGGGGGATAATGAAGGCTCAGTAGATAAATAAATTAAATTGTCCATAAAATTATTGTTTAATAAGTGAGGCAAATTATAAAAGTTATTTTTGTTTTCAAACAAATAATTTAAGTTTCTTAATAAAATTAAAAATCCAATTTGTAGGGACTATTTCTTAAGTTGGCAATAATGAAAAACTGGTAAGAATTCCAGCTGCTGGCAATACCGCGTAAGCATTGACTCGGGAACCGCCACGACAACCACACGTCCCACTGTCAACATCACCGTCATGGAACTTTTGACCTTAGTGTCCTATCTCACTATCAGTAATTGTCTCTGCTGGCAGGCAGTAAAAATGCATTGTTTATGTTAGTAGGTTTATTAATTCTACGACCAAGGTGAGGTAGTGTTTTGTTATTTATCATAACAATTAACTTTGTACATGTAGTATTTATAAATATTTTTTTTATTAGAACTGATTATTCCATTTATAGATATATGAAAGTGCTCATATAATAATATAAACGTTTCTCAGTTTTCTGCTAATTTTATATTCTGTTCTAGTTTTCGTAATTTCCTTTTTCTATCCTGGTCTTAATGAGTAACAATGGTAAAAATATATCATATGCTAAAATCATATCATCCATCAGTTTTTCAATAATTTTAAATTTTACCCTTCAGATGGCGTCAAATGAAAAAAGGACATACCAGGAAGAGTTCCTCAATTATGGCCTCACAGAAATTGTGTCTGAAGGCTCCTTGTATTTTCCGGATTGTGTTGACATTCAAGTTTAGTGGGTAATTTTGCTGTACACGAATTTGTTTTGGGGTAATACCCAAAAAACGTTCGCCGACCTCTGGTTGCGTTGCAGTGGAAGGTGGTAGTGGTAGGTTGTAGTGGCGGGTTGCAGTGGCAAGTTGCAGTCATAGGATACAGTGATAGGTTGCAACCGTATGTTGCAGTGGAAGGTTGCAGTGACAGGTTGCAGTGATAGGTTGCAGTGTCAGATTGCAATGTCAGATTGTTGTGACAGGTTGCAGTTACAGCTTGCAGTGACAGGTTGCAATAGCAGGTTGCAGTGGCAGGTGTCAGTGGCAGGTTGCAGTGACAGGTTGCAGTGGTAGGTTGCTGGGACAGGCTGTAGTGACAGATTGCAGAGGCAAGTTGCAGTGGGGTACAG
>WNWK01018642.1:0-39467 GCA_009830355.1 Cherax destructor | reverse complement strand
GTCTTGACAAGATCTGCGTGCAACTTCCTTGCCTTTTCACAAATTATTGCTATGGAAATACTATCACCCGCTATTTCTTTTTCATTGATCCACACCATCAATAACTTCTCAACCTCATCCACTGTTTTCGATCTTTGTTTCGTTAACAAATTAACCCCTTTTGCAACATTAGCTTCCTTGATCTCATTTCTCTTTGCCAGGATAGTGCCGATAGTAGATGCACTTTTCTTGTACATCCTGGCAAGATCACTCAGACGTACGCCACTCTCATATTTTTCAACAATCTTCTTTTTCAGTTCGATGGTGTTCCTCACTCTCTTTACCACTGGGGTGCCACTAGGAAGCTTCTTTGGACCCATGGTGACTTATTTCACAGTGACAATAACTAAACCACCAAAAAAGACACCAAATGTATTGTGAATGTTTGAAAGAGCGCCCTGGGTAATGTTCTCTCAATGGTAAACAACGCTACACTGGTGTCTTGCGCAGGCCAGGCGCGGAGCAGGAGGACAGGTCTAATACGTTTCGCTAACCGAGTTTTTTTTTGCTAACTGATACCGAAAAAAGCTTTCGGTAACCGATTTTTTCGTTAACTAAACCTTTTGTTAACCGAGGGTCCACTGTATGTAATAAATAGTTTATCCTAGGTAGTAGGTTGGTAGACAGCAACTGCCCAGGGAGGTAATACAGTTCAGCCAATTGAGTGTAAAACAGAAGTTTGTACAGTGGACCCTTAGTAACGAACAAAATTCATTCCAGAAGCCTGCTCAAGTGCCATTACTGAACGAATTTACTCCCTTAAGAAATAATATCAAGTAGGATAGTCCATTTCAGACCCCCAAAAATACACTTACAAAAGCACTTACAATATTATACTTACATAATTGTACAATTTCCGGGGTGTTCGTAACTTGGGGGTCCACTGTAATTGTTTTACATGATGGAAGGATTCCTCTGTCTCATAAACATGCAACATTTCAGGTACGTCTTGCTACTTCTACTTACACTTGGGTCACACTACACATTTATGTACAAGCATATATATACACACACCCCTCTGGGTTTTCTTCTCCTTTCTTACAAGTTCTGGCCTCTTATCTCCATGGAGAAGTGGAACAAAATTCTTCTTCCGTAAGCCGCGTATGTTTACAAGGTGACTAAAATGCTGGGAGCAAGGGGCTAGTAACCCATTTGCCTGTATACATTACTAAATTTATAAAGAGAAACTTTTTTTTGGGAGGGGGTCACCTTGCCTCGGTGGGATATGGCCGGTTCGTTGAAAGAAAGAATACAGTGGACCCACGGTTTACGTAATTAATTCGTTCCAAAATGCTGTTCAAGTGCCGTTACCAAAGGAATTTGTTCCCATAAGGAATAATGTAAATTAGATTAGTCCTTTTAGACACCCAAAAATACACTTACAAAAGCACTTACAAAAATACACTTACATAATTGTTAGAGTTTGGAGCAGTACGTAAACCGGGGGTCAACTGTAGTTCATATTTGACTACTCTAGTACAACCATCCACCTCCGCAGACAACCCACAACCATCCACCTCCGCAGACACTCCACAACCATCCACCTCCGCAGACACTCCACAACCATCCACCTCCGCAGACACTCCACAACCATCCACCTCCGCAGACACTCCACAACCATCCACCTCCGCAGACACTCCACAACCATCCACCTCCGCAGACACTCCACAACCATCCACCTCCGCAGACACTCCACAACCATCCACCTCCGCAGACACTCCACAACCATCCACCTCCGCAGACACTCCACAACCATCCACCTCCGCAGACACTCCACAACCATCCACCTCAGCACACACTCCACAACCATCCACCTCAGCACACTCCACAACCATCCACCTCAGCAAACAACCCACAACCATCCACCTCAGCAAACAACCCACAACCATCCACCTCAGCAAACAACCCACAACCATCCACCTCAGCAAACAACCCACAACCATCCACCTCAGCAAACAACCCACAACCATCCACCTCAGCAAACAACCCACAACCATCCACCTCAGCAAACAACCCACAATCATCCACCTCAGCAAACCCACAACCATCCACCTCAGCAAACAACCCACAACCATCCACCTCAGCAAACAACCCACAACCATCCACCTCAGCAAACAACCCACAACCATCCACCTCAGCAAACAACCCACAACCATCCACCTCAGCAAACAACCCACAACCATCCACCTCAGCAAACAACCCACAACCATCCACCTCAGCAAACAACCCACAACCATCCACCTCAGCAAACAACCCACAACCATCCACCTCAGCAAACAACCCACAACCATCCACCTCAGCAAACAACCCACAACCATCCACCTCAGCAAACAACCCACAACCATCCACCTCAGCAAACAACCCACAACCATCCACCTCAGCAAACTACCCACAACCATCCACCTCAGCAAACAACCCACAACCATCCACCTCAGCAAACAACCCACAACCATCCACCTCAGCAAACCACCCACAACCATCCACCTCAGCAAACCACCCACAACCATCCACCTCAGCAAACCACCCACAACCATCCACCTCAGCAAACAACCCACAACCATCCACCTCAGCAAACAACCCACAACCATCCACCTCAGCAAACCCACAACCATCCACCTCAGCCCAGTAGGGCCACAGTATCCCTCTCCACTCTGTTCATAATCAATGACATGCACCAGCAACCACAATTTAAGAAAAGAAATACAGTGGTACCTCGACTTACGATGGTCCCCAAACTCACCCTTTTATGTAAGTTTATTTTTTTAAATGCTTTTGTAAGTGTAATTTTGGGGGTCTAAAAGGACTAGTCTATTTTACAACATTTCTTAAGGAGATAAATTCGTTTGGTAATGGCACTTGAACAGCATTCTGGAATGAAAAAATATCGCAAGTCGAGGTACCACTGTATTAGTTTTATTTGTAGCCTTAAAAATACATTAAACATAATACACACAACAATGAAATACAATTACATTATCATTTTTATTTTTTTACAATTTGGAGACCTAAAATAAAGTTTGTTGGCTATTTCTGGTGTCCCAGGAACGTAACCCTATTTTTCCTATAAGGTCTTCAGTTTGTTTTATGCAATTTCATATTACACTGAGTTTTCAGGAATGTAACTACAGTTTTTTAATCAACAGTCCACTGTAATAAGTTATTATGAGAGTTGCACATTATTCTAGTAACTTACTATGTGGGTCTGCCCATGTAGATGCCTGGGGTTGGTGTGTGAGCGCGCTCAGTAATGGAATAATCAACTCGGATGCGTCGGCCGTCAATCTCCATGCCGGTGCACTGTTCCTTGGCCTCAGTGGCATCCTCCACATGATCAAAGTAGATGAACGCAAAGCCCCGGGAGCGACCAGTCTGAAAACCACCAAGCTCTCAGTCTTGTGCACTGTCATGTGTTACACTAGGTTAGGTTACGTTAGGTTAGTTTAGTTTAGGTTAGGTTAGGTTAAGGTTACGTCAGGAAAGAAGACAATTGTTTCCAAATACTGGTCTTGGCTATATAATAAGCTGCCACAGTAATTTTTGGTCAGCAGACTGAGGTCGTCCACTGACTTGTGAGGTCACAGTAATTTTGGGTCAGCAGACTGTGGTCTTCCGCTGACTTACCGGCCAACACTTTAAAAATTATTATTGGTAATTATTTATATATGTTAGATCAGTGGAAGCAAACGAAATTCACTGCTACTTCGGGAAGTGCCAGATCAACCAGGCTGTGATGGATGATACATGGACTTGGCAGCCACTAACATGGCCTGGTTGATTAATCAACCAGGCTGTGATGGCTGATTCATGGCCTTACAGCCACTAACACAGCCTGGTTAATCAATCAACCAGGGTAGAGGCAGCAGTGAAATTGACCACAGATAAATGAAGTATACACCAGAAAGATACACCAAGAAACAGATCAGAGGTATACAAGGTAGTATAATATAGACTCACCTTAGCGTCCAGGACCACTTGCACCTTGCTCAGCTGACCGTACTTCCCAAACAAGTGTTGTAACTGTAAGGAGAGACAGTCGTGGCATTTATACTTCAACAGTAAATGATCTTTAAACTGATATATACACTCATTTTTCTTACAAAGCTACTCTATACAGTCACTTCTCTTAAAAAGTTCCTCTATATACAGTCACTTCTCTTATAAATCTGCTCTATATACAGCCAGTTCTCTTATAAAGCACCTCTATGTACAGTCAGTAGTCTTATACAGCTGCTTCATATACAGTCGTATATGTCCCGACCTGTTTTGTGGTTTTAGTTTGGAGTATTGGAGCACCTGGCTTGCTTCTGTAGTGTCAGAGTCAAGGTGTTGGAGGAGGAGGTGGTGGTTCAAGGTGTTGGAGGTGGTGGTTCATGATGTTGAAGGTGGTGGTTTATGATGTTGAAGGAGGTGGTTCATGATGTTGAAGGAGGTGGTTCAAGGTGTTGGAGGAGGTGGTTCAAGGTGTTGGAGGAGGTGGTTCAAAGTGTTGGAGGAAGTGGTTCAAGGTGTTGGAGGACGAGGTTCAAGGTGTTGGAGGACGAGGTTCTACTTCTCAATTAGGAAAATAGGAAACTGAAATTTCAGCGGGATAATATAGGAATGGAGAATAATAAGCAAGCAGAGTAGGACTGGAACAATACACAAATAACCTGCACATACTAGACAAACTTACGAGTGTCTCAGTACCACCATTAACTAGTCACACTTGTGATTAGTTAATTGTCCAAATGTGATGGAAATGTCTTAAGTTAGAGTCTCATGTGCACAAAAGTTGGGTGTGTATGTATAGCAATGAATGTGAAGTGGTGAGTGTTAGCGAAGGTTCCAGCGGTGAGGAGCAGCTTGACAGCCGTGACAAATGGGAAGCGGCTCCAAATAAAGGAAAAGACATCAAAATAAGGAAGGATAAATGTACAGTGGTACCTCGGTTTTCGTACAGCTCCCAACTCGAACAATTATGTAAATGTATTATTGTGAATGCTTTTGTAAGTGTATTTTTTGGGGTCTGAAACGGACTAATCTAATTTACATTTGTCCTTATGGGAACAAATTGTTTGTAACGGGCTCGAACAGCATTCTGGAATGAATTATCGATGAAAACCGAGGTACCACTGTACTTTAGTGGTCAGTGAGATTAAAGGTACCACTAACTTCTCTGCTAATAAAAGAATATTCTTGTGGTCGATGACTCACAGGTAAGAATACGGACTGTGGTTTCTGTAACAGATAGGAAGGCAAGACAGAGGTGTTTCCCAGGAGTTGGTGTTAGTGACAGTCAAAGGTTGGATAATATGTCAGGTAATGAGAACAAGACCATTATCTGCCTCAGTTTTGGTGGAAATGATATTAGGAAGGACAGGAGACAGGGAGCTGCTAGATAGTAGTATAGGTCAGCATAGGTTTAATTAAGTCTAAGGGAGGGTCCAATCATGTAGTATCTTGCCTAGAAGGGAAGTGGGTAATAAATGGATGTCTAGGGCAATTGGTTTAAACTGCTGGCTAGACAGGTACTACAAAGAACTTCAATCCCATTTACTGATTTTTCAACACGTCGGCCGTCTCCAACTGAGGCAGGGTGACCCAAAAGAAAAATCCAAAAAAAATACTTTCATCATAATTCAACACTTTCACCTCACTCACACATAATCACAGTCTTTGCAGAGGCACTAAGATACGACAGTTCAGAAAATCCCTCAAACCACCAATATCTCAAACCCCTCCTTTAAAGTGCAGGCATTGTACTTCCCATTTCCAGGACTAGGTCCACAAATCAATCAATTTGGACCCCCGGTTTTCGTAATTAATTGTTTCAGAATGCTGTACAAGTGCCGTTCCCAAAAATTTGTTCCCATAAGAAATAATGTAAATTAGATTGTCCTTTTAGACCCCCAAAAATACACTTACAAAAGCACTTACAAAAATACACTTACATAATTTTCGAGTTTGGGCATTACAACACGGGGTCCACTGTAACTGTTTTCCCTGAATCCCCTTCACTAAATATTACCCTTTTTCACCTCCAACAGCTCGTCAGGTCCCAAAAACCATTGTCTCCATTCCCCCCTATCTAACACGCTCACCTGGAAGTCCAAGCCCTCGCCCACAAAACCTCCTTTCCCCTCCCTCCACACCGGGACGGCCCCTACCCCGCCTTCCCCCCAAGTTTTCGCTCTCTAAGTCATTCTACGTCCATTTTTTCTAAATGACCAAACCACCTCAACAACCCCTCTTCAGCCCTCCACAAATACTTTTAGAACTCCACACCTCCCCCTAATTTCCACACTCCGAATTTTCTGCATAATATTTACACCACACATTACCCAGACAGGACATTTCCACTGCCTCCAGCCACCCTCACTCAGCATTTGCAACCCATGCTTCCACCCATATAAGAATGTTGGTACCATTATCTGTACATTCCCTTTTTTTGCCTCCATGGATAACGTTTTTTCCCACAGATACCTCAACGCACCACTCACCTTTTTCCTTCATCAATTATTGGTTAACCTCATCCTTCATAAACCCATCCACTGACAAGTCAACTCCTAAATATCTGAAAACATTCACTTCATCCATAATCCCTCTCTCCAATGTGATATCCAATTTTCTTTTTTTCGTTTTTACCCTCATCACCTTACTCTTATCTATGTTCACTTTCAACTTTCTCTTACACCCCTCCCAAACTCATCCACTAACCTTTGCAACTTTTCTTTAGAATCTCCCATAAGCACAGTATACAGCAAAAAGTAACTACATCAACCCCCATTTTGCATTTGATTCCCCATAATGTAATCCCACCCCTCTCCCCAACACCCTAGCATTTCTTCTTTTACAACCCAACCCAATAAATATATTAAACAACCATGGTGACATTCACATCCTGTCTAAGACCTACTTTTACCAGGAAGGAATCTCCCTCTCTCCTACACACCCTAACCTGAGCCTCACTATCCCCATAAAACTCTTTACAGCATTCAGTAACTTACTACCTATTCCATACACTTGCAACATTTGCCACATTGTCCCCTATCCACTCTATCATATGCCTTTTCTAAATCCATAAATGCAATGAAAACTTCCTATCTTTATCCAAATACTTTCACACATATGCTTAATGTAAACACTTGATCTACCATCCCCTACCCACTCTAAAGCCTCCTTGCTCATCTGCAATCCTACTCTCTGTCTTACCTCTAATTCTTTCAATAATAACCCTACCATACACTTTACCTGGTATACTCAGTAAACTTATTCCCCTATAATTTTACATCTCTTTTATCCCCCTTCCTTTAATAAAGGAACTATACATTCTCTCTGCAATCCCTAGGTACCTTCCCTCTTTCATACATTTATTAAACAAAATACCAACCACTCCAGCACTATATCCCCCTGCTTTTAACATTTCTGTCATGATCCCGTCAGTTCCAGCTGCTTTACATCCTTTCATTCTACGTAATACCTCACGCACCTCCCCACACTCCATCCTACTCTTCCTCACTCCTAAACGATGCTATACCTCCCTGGCCAGTGCATGAAATTACCGCCTCCATTTTTTCATCGTCATTTAAAAGTTCCTCTAAATATTCCCGCCATCTACCCAATACCTCCAGCTCCCCATCTACTAACTCCTACGAGGATAGACTGAGGGCACCGTCCATCCTCCGAGGATAGACTGAGGGCACTGACCATCCTACGAGGATAGACCGAGGGCACCGTCCATCCTACGAGGATAGACTGAGGGCAACGCATCTACAATCTGAGGGAGCCATCCGAGGATAGACTGGACACCATCCAGGAGATAGACTTAGCAACCATCCTAGGAGGATAGACTGAGGGCACGCCATCGAGGATAACTGAGGCATGACCATCCTAGAGGATAGACTGAGGGCACTGACCATCCTACGAGGATGACTAGGGCACTGTCCATCCTAGGTCCTAGCAGATGAGGAACTTTTTCCCTCATCTTTGGCACTTGAAGAGTTGTAATATTTTGAAAATGCAATTGAGAAAGTTGAAGCAAAATTGAAGAGACTAAATAATGATTAAAATCTTTTATGTTGCTATGAAATTTTTATATTCTTTATTTAATCATATTTACAAAAAAAAAAATTGCATTGTAGGAGCTTTACAGTGGACCCTCGGTTTCCGTTCACCTCCAAACTCGAACAATTATGTAAGTGTATTTTGTAAGAGCTTTGTAAGTGTATTTTTGGGGTCTGAAACGACTTATCTAACTTACATTTGTATTTATGGGAACAAATTTGTTTAGTAACGGCACTTCGAACAGCATTCTGGAATGAATTTTCAATGAAAACCGAGGTCCACTGTGTATGTTAATTATTTACCTGTGAGTCAGAAGATTTATAAATAAGTTGACTGTTTACCTGTGTTAGATTTATAAACAAGTTGACTGTTTATCAAGGCCTCTCTAGCAAGGCCAAGGCCTCTCTTAGCAAGGCCAAGGCCTCTCTACAAGGCCAAGGCTCCTCTCTAAGCAAGGCCAAGGCCTCTCTAGCAAGGCCAAGGCCTCTCTAGCAAGGCCAAGGCCTCTCTAGCAAGGCCTCTCTAGCAAGAGCCAAGGCCTCTCTAGCAAGACCAACTCCTTTCTACCTCAATACAGTGGACCCCTGGATTACGTCATTATTTCGTTCCAGAATGCTGTTCAAGTGCCGTTACTGAACAAATTTGTTCCCATAAGGAATAATGTAAATTAGATTAGTCCTTTTAGACCCCCAAAAATACACTTACAAAAGCACTTACAAAATAACTTACATAGTTGTTCGAGTTTGGGCAGTACGTAATCCGGGGGTCCACTGGATACAAATACATCTTTAATCAAAGGGACTGATCCATTATACAGTGGTCCCTCGGTTTTCACCAAAAATTCGTTCCAGAATGCTGCTCAAGTGCCATTACCGAACGAATTTACTTCCTTAAGAAATAATGTCACGTAGGTTAGTCTATTTCAGACCCCAAAAATACACTTTCAACAGCACTTACGAAAATACACTTACATAAATGTTCGAGTTTGGAGATGCACGAAAACTGAGGGACCACTGTACATTACCTCTGAATGGTCTCCAGAATGAGTCACCTGTCTATTTGCCTGAAAGAGAAATGTTTGAGAGAATACAAGCAAGTGTTAGAGAAGTGTGGTCTTACCTGTCTTTCTGTAGTGTAGAGACTGAGACCAAAGATGCCAAGGCAGTTGCTGGGGCTGGGGTCCTCGCGGCTGCCATGGTGCCTCCGACGATTGGACATCGGTGACCTTGAACGTGACCTAAGTCAGAAAAACCACCTATTGATGCTGACCCTCTTCACTATACAACCCTCAGTTGGTACCAGTGAAAACGATGGTCGCTCCGTCGGTGGCCAGCTCACGAGAGGTGAGTCACCAACGGAATGTCAACTTCCAGACTTTCCCTTGACAGAATAAAATTATTCTGCTCTATCCCCACCCTTTATAAAAGCAAATTAAAGTCAGAATAAATTTGACAATGACATCATTGAAGGGCTTCCCTGACAGTCTTTATATCACAACTTCTGACAATGATGTCATTGAAAGTCCTCTGACTCAATCTTAATATCAGAGCTTCTCACAATATTGACAAACTTAAACAATAATACAAATTGAAAGCCACTTGTAAATAAAAATTTGAATTTCTTAAAAAGATAGCTATATATTTTGGTGTGGGAAGAGTTCAAGGTCTCTGAATTACACTCTTTCACAAAGGGACACAACAGTGATTATGTATAAATAAGCATAGAACATTACAAAGCTTTTACAGCACAGAGTCAATATAGAAGCATCAGTCTAGGGTACATAGCACGTCCTGGCAAAATTCCTCTTTCAACCCTGGTCACAGACTGGACCATGGGGGCATTGATCCCCAAAATCCTCTCCAGGTATCCCAAGATAGCCCTAAGACTGACATTCAGAGAGGCATAGATCCTCTCCTAGTATACTGCCACTCAAGACAGTGTAGGAGAGGATCTCTCTGATCATGTCAATTTTAGGCCTATCTTTGTTTGTCTTCCACATTGTGTATCAGATAATTTGGATGGTTTCACGAGCCTGTCTTAACTTGGGGTATTGAGCACGGCAAGCAAGTGGAATATTAAGAGACAGTGACAGTACAAAGATGGACGAGAGTCAACCATCGACAAGTACTGAACAAATTGCAATGTTAAGATCAACACATCAACCAGACTCAACTTTTCCCAGAAAAAATAGACTAGCTGTACAACCAAGCCCCTTTCAGCAACTCTACCTTCCAGATGCCTGCAACTCTTCAATAAAGGTAAGTAAATGTATATATATATATATATTGTTTTTAATTTAGTATGTGAATATTTTTTTGTGGAACGGATTAATTGTATTTACATTATTTCTTATGGGAAATAATGGTTCAATTCAAAACTTTGTGTTAAGTACTAGCTCCTGGAACGGATTAATTACGATACTCAGGGGTCCACTGTATATAGAGGACCTTCAAAAGAGAACTGACTGTATATAGAGGATCTTTAAAAGAACTGACTGTATATAGAGGATCTTTAAAAGAACAGACTGTATATAGAGGATCTTTAAAAGAACAGACTGTATATAGAGGACCTTCAAAAGAGAACTGACTGTATATAGAGGATCTTTAAAAGAACTGACTGTATATAGAGGATCTTTAAAAGAACAGACTGTATATAGAGGATCTTTAAAAGAACAGACTGTATATAGAGGACCTTCAAAAGAGAACTGACTGTATATAGAGGATCTTTAAAAGAACTGACTGTATATAGAGGATCTTTAAAAGAACCGACTGTATAGAGGACCTTCAAAAGAGAACTGACTGTATATAGAGGACCTTTGTTATGCAGGATTCTGCATTGCTTGGAAAAATGTATGGAGAAATGTGCATAATTTTATAAACATAATTGTAAATCATCTAGGTAGTAGGTTGGTAGATAGCAACCGCCCAGGGAGGTACTACCGTCCTGCCAAGTGTGTGTAAACCAAAAGCCTGTAATTGTTTTACATGATGGTAGGATTGCTGGTGTCTTCTTTCTGTCTCATAATCATGCAAGATTTCAGGTATGTCTTGTTACTTCTACTTACACTTAGGTCACACTACACATTCATGTACAAGCATATACACACCCCTCTGGGTTTTCTTCTATTTTCTTACTAGTTCTTGTTCTTATTTCCTCTTATCTCCAAGGGAAAGTGGAACAGAATTCTTCCTCCGTAAGCCATGCGTGTCGTAAGAGTTGACTAAAATGCCGGGAGCAAGGGGCTAGTAACCCCTTCTCCTGTATATATTACTAAAGTTAAAAAGAGAAACTTTTGTTTTTCTCTTTGGGCCACCCCACCTTGGTGGGAAACAGCCGACTTGTTGAAAGAAGAAGAATTGTAAATCATAATGTATGAACTATGGATAAATGTCAACCATAATTTTAGAAATATGCTATGCAAGAATTTAAAAAAAAAAAAATTATGAAATGGTAATCTTTTTCTGAAGGTAATAAAACAAAAATGTATGTATGTTTCAAGGCTTTACATATGAATTCAATTTTGATTTTTTATTAACAAAAAAATAAAATATTTACTGTTATGTATTGTAATAATTGTATAAATAACGCCAGCGCATTAATGAAAGAACATTAGATTGACCAGTGGACGCATACTGGACGAGTTACGTGATTTGTTTACCCTGAAATATTGGCAAAACTCTAATATTTCCACTATTTTAAGCTCAATTTCCAGCTATTTTTAATCCTCAAATCACTCAAAATTATCTCTATTTCTGTAATATATCTTCTATTCTATCAAATGAGACTAAGAAACCAGGAATACAACCATAAAAACCATATGAAAATACACAACAAAGTCGCTGCTTTAAACCAAAAACAGTCGCGTTTTTTCTTATTATGCACTCTGTGCTACAGGATTTTTTATGTGGTGTAAACTTGCCACATAAAACCATTCTCATATCTAGACCAAAATTTACCACTCACAGCTTATCCGAGTGAGCTGAGCTCGTGGCGTAGTTCTACAGCACTGACCCAGAGTTTAAAACCATAAAACTACAACACTATAATAATAATAATAATAATAATACTTTATTGAGACATGGTACAGTGATACATGGTTGGGTAGACAAGATACATAGGTATTAATGAGATGTACATGCCAAAAGCCCCTAATATGCTGTGCATTGCGGGCATTCTTAGGACTACTTAATTGTAGACTACATGGTAAAATGTTATGGTTGATAATTTATAAAATAAGTATAATTGTGTATCTAAGTTATAAAGTTTGAATATAAGTTGAACATATCAATTAATTGTAGCAATGCAACTAATTGAGTGAGATAACAATTTAAAACAATTAGTTGCATTGCAGTTACAGTTTACGTGGTCATTATAATGTAAATGTTATGGAAATAGCTTAGTATGTATTATTCATAACAGGTTTTTACATTTAAGTGATTAGTAAGTTTTTTACATTTAAGTGATTATTCTACTTTGTTGGGAAATGTTTGATATTGAGCATTTAGGTTTGGGTGAGAAGGTGGTTTTTTAGCATCGTTTTGAATTGGGGTACAGGCAGGGTTTCTTTGGCAATGACAGGTAATGAATTCCAAATTTTCGTGCCTTTTATATGCATTGAGTTTTTACATAGTGTTAGATGGACACGGGGAACATAGAGGAGTGATCTGTGTCTAGTGTTATGGTCATGTGTCCTGTTAAAATTGGTAAGGAGAAGGAGAAGTGACCTTGAAGGGGTTAACGAGGACAATTAATGTCGTCCAGGGAGGTTGTAAACAAGGGCGACTCGCGTCGTCCAGGGAGGTTGTAAACAAGGGCGACTCGCGTCGTCCAGGGAGGTTGTAAACAAGGGCGACTCGCGTCGTCCAGGAGGTTGTAAACAAGGGCGACTCGCGTCGTCCAGGAGGTTGAACAGGGACTCGCGTCGTCCAGGGAGGTTGAAAACAAGGCGACTCGCGTCGTCCAGGGAGGTTGTAAACAAGGGCGACTCGCGTCGTCCAGGGAGGTTGTAAACAAGGGCGACTCGCGTCGTCCAGGGAGGTTGTAAACAAGGGCGACTCGCGTCGTCCAGGGAGGTTGTAAACAAGGGCGACTCGCGTCGTCCAGGGAGGTTGTAAACAAGGGCGACTCGTCGTCCAGGGAGGTTGTAAACAAGGGCGACTCGTCGTCCAGGAGGTTGTAAACAAGGGCGACTCGTTGTCGTCCAGGAGGTTATAAACAAGGGCGACTAGCGTCGTCAGGGAGGTTGTAAACATGGGCGACTCGCGTAGTCCAGGGAGGTTGTAAACATGGGCGACTCGCGTCGTCCAGGGAGGTGTAAACATGGGCGACTCGTGTCGTCCAGGAGGTTGTAAACATGGGCGACTCGCGTCGTCCAGGGAGGTTGTAAACATGGGCGACTCGCGTCGTCCAGGGAGGTTGTAAACATGGGCGACTCGCGTCGTCCAGGGAGGTTGTAAACATGGGCGACTCGCGTTGTCCAGGGAGGTTGTAAACATGGGCGACTCGCATCGTCCAGGGAGGTTGTAAACAAGGGCGACTCGAGTCGTCCAGGGAGGTTGTAAACAAGGGCAACTCGTGTTGTTTGTGGTGGTCGTAAATTTGCGTGATGAGTTGTTAGTGGTGGGGGTGGGTCGTAAACGAGGGGTGGACATACCTGTTGGCGCGTCGGGTCCTGGAGTAGGAGGGTGAGCGGGAGTAGCGACGTCGCGATGTCGTCGATGAATATTTGTCATCGCGGCAGCGGTCATCACGGTACCTGGGTGACCCGGAGCGTCTGGACGACGAGTGCTTGTACCCGTCCCGGCGCTCTCCTGACCGTGACCTGAACCAGAGCAAATAAACAACGATAATTATAACAAATAAACAATTACAAAAACAAAACTTATATAAAAACAATTATAATAGTTTACAGCAAGTAACACTGTACAGTCTCTCCTCACTTAACGACGTACTCTAACAACTGCTCAGACTTAAGACCAGCTCTATGACCAGTATGCATACCTAAGTAATGTATATTAGACTGATTTCCTCTATTCTGTTTATTACAATATAGAGTACACTGGTGTATAAACATTTAAAAACATACTAAAATTTTTATAAATGGTGCAAAGGCAACATTAAAACAATATCTAAAGATGATTGACACAAACCCACTACCACTATAGTACAGGTCTCCCTCAACATTTGCGTTTTCCACTTTCGCGGGTTTCACACATTCACGAATTCCCAGCCGCCAAATTCCCACCCACCAAATCATATTTAAGTTTCCCGCCACCCGAGCGTCCCTACTATACCTGCCTTCCAACCCGGCATCCAGCCCGCCCACCACTCACTCACTGAGTGTTTTCTTTGTTTATTATTTGTTATTAAACTACAGTATAACATGTATGTAGTACTATATAGTACAATATTTTACTATGTTTTCATGCGTTTTATGATTGTTCATGGTTCAATAGGTTAAGGAAGCAGTAAGTAATGAATGTACTAAAAAAAGGTTATCTATCTATTATATTTATTCCAAATTGATATCAGAAACATGATAAATACCCTAGAACTGTAATAAAGATGCTGAAATGAATAATATTTGCCATATTATATGAGTTGGGTAAGAGAAGCAGGCAGACCGCCACCATAAAAGATGTTTACATCAGGGTAAACATGCCTAAGTCACTCTTGTTATAAGAACAAATGCAAAAATAGCATTTGTTATTTTTAGAATAATAATAATTTATAATAATTGATCTGGAACACTTTAAATATCATCAGTATTTGGTAGCTGACATTTAGAGCACTCCACAGCAATTATTATTATTATTATTATTAATATTATTATTTCCTTACAATATATTGTAGGGAAATAATAATAATAATAATAATAATTAATAATAATTGCTGTGTAGTTGATGTGTATTGGACGCATGGCGTGATTTGTTTACTCTTGAACTTCAGCAAAAATCGAACATTTCTGCTACTTTGCGCTCAGTTTCAAGGTACTTGTCATCGTGAAACCAGTCCAAATTATCTCCATTTCTGTAATATATCATCCATTCTATCAAATAAGACTAAGAAAACGAGAATACAAGTATAAATACTATAAGAAAATAGACTGCAAATTCGCTGTTTTAAACCAAAAACACGGTCAGAGTTTTTTTCCTCATTATGCACTGTGTGGTGCAGGATTTTTTTTATACATACTGCGCACACTGACCGCACAGACCCATTCTATCACATCTAGGCTTACCAGCCTGTTTCCACTTGATTTGAGGGAGCTAGAATTTAGGCGTACTAGTACGATGAAAACCCTGGCGCGTAAGCCGTACTAGTATGGCCAAAACCCTGAAAAGGTTAAGTGAGGAGAAACTGTAGTTACGTTCTTGAAAATTGTGTTAAAGAAGAAACTGCGTAAAACTGAAGAATTTACAGGAAAAATAGCCTTATGTTCCATGAATGGCAAACAACTTTTTCTAGATCTCCAAATCTTACAAAAATAAAAATTATAATGTAATTGTAGTTCACTGTTGTGATGTGTTATGTTTTATGCATTGCTTAAGCCTACAAATGTTACAGAAATAATACTTCTTACCTTGACATATACCTTACTGGTATATGTCAATGATTCTAAACAGAGTGGAGAGGGATGTTATGGCTTTACTGGGGTGAGGTGGATGGTTGGGGAGTGTTTGCTGAGGTGGATGGTTGGGGAGTGTTTGTTGAGGTGGATGGTTATGGAGTGTTTGCTGAGGTGGATGGTTGTGGAGTGTTTGCTGAGGTGGATGGTTGTGGAGTGTTTGCTGAGGTGGATGGTTGTGGAGTGTTTGCTGAGGTGGATGGTTGTGGAGTGTTTGCTGGGGTGGATGGTTGTGGAGTGTTTGCTGGGGTGGATGGTTGTGGAGTGTTTGCCAAGGTGGATGGTTGAGGCTAGTAAGTTTATTTAGGCACAGGTACACATAAGTACAATTATCACACAATGTAAATTACCCAGAATAACCCAAGAAAATTCAGATAAAGTAACTTATTTCCATTTGGCACTAAAATTGATGGTTGTACTGTAGTAGTGAGATATTCTGTAATGTCTCTTTGGTGTCTTTAACCCTGCAGTACTTTATACAGCGGATGGTAAAGCATCATGAGCTGCTCCAGGCCCAGACGAGCATATTCACTGGAGTTGTTACTGCTTGATCTGGAAATGTGTGGGGAGAGTTGACATGACCCCTTACAATATGTGCACAAACATATGACAAGCTATCAGATATCACTTGCAAATATCAGTAAAAAATACAATATTTTACCAGCTAAGACAAGATTATTTACCAAATAAATGTGTTCAGAGTAATACCCACCATAACATAATTACAAGCTACCCAGGAAAACATGGAAAAAAATATAAAATTACGAGAAAAGTTTCTCAAAGTTCTGAGCATGTTATTGTTGTTAAGGTTGTGACGACCCCCAAGGTCACTGTGACTATCTCACTGCAGTGAAATTAACTACTAGAATTCTTTTGCAAATGTAAACTATCTAGTACATATTAATAAATTTATTACAATAAAGAAATATAATAAAATTATAATTTCTCTTCAATTTTCAACAATAAATATAACTGTTGGAGAGGGTGGGTGAGAGGCTTGAGCATTGGTAGCCCTTAACACCACCACCCTCACACATGAAGTAGGTACTGTATACATATTACATCCAGGGTCATTTATTTTGCAAAGGAAGATAAGTAGAGGATATATAAACACTGAGTCTCTCGCATGGACAGATACAGTTTGTGTCTGTCCTCACAATTTGTATATAAACATTGTCTCCAGCAAGGTCATATTTGAGCACAGATGATGCAAATATGAAAACACTGCATGTATTGACTGGTATGCAGAAATCAAGTAATTCAGGAAATTTACACTATACATAATTTTACAAAAGTGTACCTGTGCCTAAATAAACTTACACAAACACAGGTTTGAGAATTGTATGGGACACGTACAGACCAATGAGATGCAAGAGGTGGTACGGGGGAGGCAGGGGAGGAAGCTAGGCCTCCCCCACAGAGACAATGTCCTGACACACAGACAAGCTCCCCATGAGCCTGTTAGATGGATGGAAAAAACTCCTGTGCTCCAGCTCCCAGCACTCCAAATTTTTCTCTAAAAGCTGCACCATTGTTGATGAATTTCACAGAGTGCTCATAGAAAATATTACACAATTTTGCAATAGTGTAATACCGAATGTGTTGGAGGATCGCGTCTTAATCAACGGTCTACTGTAATAATAATAATTTTAAGAAGAGTAAGAGAGACTAGTGTTGTTACCTGGACCTGGAGAAGGATGGATCAGGTGAACGCTGATGAACGGGAGATGTTCCGTTGTTCATACTACTGCCACCACCTGGAGACTCACTCATACCTGAAGTGTTCAGGAAATGTTCAATAATGCACATGTTCACAAATAATAAATGTTCACATGTATATAAATGTTCATACATGTTCACACAGGCTGAGTCGCAAGCCTGTATCTTGCCTAGAAATTAAGTTTCATGATCCAATGAACAGAACTATGTAAGCTTTGTAGTTTCTTAATGACTGATACGCTGAATACAAATATTAATACAGTGGACCCTCGGTTTTCGTACAGTCCAAACTCGAACAATTATGTAAGTGTATTTTTGTAAGTGCTTTTGTAAGTGTATTTTTGGTCTGAAAAAACTAATCTAATTTACATTCGTCCTTATGGGAACAAATTCGTTCAGTAACGGCACTCGAACAGCATTCTGGAAAGAATTATCAACGAAAACCGAGGGTCCACTGTATTGTCATTGTGTCATCCTTTGCAAAAATACCGGAAAAAAAAAAGTAATAATTTTCATTTATTTCTGTTTACATTCAAGTTTCAACAGAGAAACCATTCAAAAGAGATTAACTTGGATAATTATCAGAGGCTGATAAAATTTCCCATGGAAGCAAAATTCTACAAGTGTTATATTCATTCAGTATCTGAAAGTTTTAGGAGTTGGCATGTTTAAATGATAAGTGTCTATATTTTTGTTACTTTGTACTACATAAATCATGACATAGGTACAAAAGAAATACAAAGATAAAACAAATGCACTAATCATGTACTATATTGACAAAGAGCCAAGTAAACTGGCCATGGACCTCTGTATATACTCTTGGTAACACTGTAGTGCTATCGGCCATTTAAATATCAAGGCGTCATCCACAGAAATAGTATTCAGCAAATGACGTAGACAGGTCTAGAAAGATGTATACAGGTCTAGAGAGAGCAAACACAACAGATAAATATAGACAGTAAATGCAACCCCACGTGTTGACATCTGTCAAAGCTGTTTTTAAATAAGCAGCAAGTTATGAGATAATGAAGAAAAAAAGAAAAGACAAATTCAACTGTCAACTGGATTGTACTCGGATCAGATTCAGGGCCTATATTCACATTCTTAGTTTAATTTATATGAAAAATCATATTAAAAGAAGTAGTATAGTTTTAGAGGAAGGTCAGAGAGCTGCCATTATTGTCCAGAGAAACTGAAGCAAAAGTCACTGACAATCCTAGCAAAAGATGAAGTAGCTGGGAAAGAACGAGAGTAAGGCCGAGCAACAGCTACAATGTTGAAATTATACAAAGATTGGAAATACTTAATTATTTATTAATTATTCACCTCAAAACAAATAGAGATTATATGGCGAGTAATAACTACCAGATGTGACTGACAAAGACAGTTAAACCAGATGTACAAAACAAGAAATTGAGTTTTTATGTAGGATTAGAGATTAGGCTGTGTCACTTCCCTCTGATGATGAGAGCTATCCCAATATACAAGTAGGCCTAAATTCAAGTTAAAGATTACCTGGAATACAGCTTAATAAGATGTGTATCTTAAAACAAACCAATAAGACAAAAATTTGTTGTTGATGGGACAAGTTTGCATCAGTGTTATCACTCAATAATACAAACTCTGCCTCCATCTCTTCAGTACTGTTGCACATTTTTGGCAGAAGCATAAATCCCATTACGATATATTATTGTGTATATTCCGGAGCTGCACTTTCATAAGAACATAAGAAAGAGGGAACACTGCAGTAGGCCTACGTGGATCAACGAGAAACAATTAGCAAGAGATAGTGTTACGCAGGCGATAATATCTGAAAAAGCAAGGCAGTTGCATGATGATCTCGTTAAGAAAATGCCTGCAACGAGTGCTGGTTTGACAGATTTAAGAAGCGTAGTGGCATACATAGTGTTGTGAGGCATGGTGAGGAAGCCAGTTCTGACAAAAGTGCGGCTGATTTTTTTTTTTTTATTAACACATCGGCCGATTCCCACCAAGGCAGGGTGGCCCGAAAAAGAAAAACTTTCATCATCATTCACTCCATCACTGTCTTGCCAGAGGGGTGCTTTACACTACAGTTATAAAACTGCAACATAGAGGCTGAACAATTCCAACCCCAACAAGTGTTCAATTGTGATGAAACAGGCCTGTTTTGGAAGAAAATGCCAAACAGGACCTTCATTACACAGGAGGAATAGGCACTGCCAGGACACAAGCCTATGAAAGACAGGCTAACTCTTTATGTTGTGTGCTAATGCTAGCGGGGATTTTAAAGTGAAGCCTTTAGTGGTGCATCATTCTGAAAATCCCCGAACGTTTAAGAGATGCAGTGTCGCCAAGGCTAATTTGTGTGTGATGTGGAAGTCTAACAATAAGGCATGGGTCACTAGGGAAATTTTCTTGGACTGGTTTTATGAAGTGTTTGGCCCCAGTGTGAAGAAATATCTCGAGGAAAATAATTTGCCACTTAAGTGCCTCCTGATAATGCACAATGCTCCTTGTCATCCTCGAGACTTGGCAGAGCAAATTGTGCAGGACTTTAAGTTCATCAAAGTGAAGTTCTTGCCCCCTAATACCACTCCTCTCCTCCAGCCCATGGACCAGCAGGTCATTTCCAACTTTAAAAAACTCTACACCAAAGCAATGTTTCAAAAGTGCTTTGATGTGACCATAGACATGAATATGACCCTAAAAGACTTTTGGAAAGATCATTTCCATATCCTGCATTGTGTAAACCTTATAGGTAAGGCTTGGGAGGGGGTGACTACCAGGACTTTGAACTCTGCCTGGAGAAAATTGTGGCCAGGCTGTGTCCAAGAGAGGGATTTTGAAGGTTTTGGGGATGAGCATCGGAAGCCTGAGCCTGTTGTGGAAGAAATTGTGGAACTGGGCATGGGGTTGGATGTTAGTACCGAGGATGTGGAACAGTTGGTGGAGGAGGACAATGAAGAGATAACCACTGAAGATCTGCAAGAGCTTCAACAGCAACAACAGACCACAGTTCAAGAAAATGGTTCAGAGGAGGAGGAACAGAGATGGAGGAAGGTGCCTTCTTCAAGGATTAGGGAGATCTGTGCCAAAATGGGCTGATGTGCAAGGCTTTATGGATGATTATCACCCTAACCAAGCTGTTGCAGGCCGTGTTGGCCACATGTACAATGACAATGTGGTGTCCCATTTCAGGGATGTTTTAAAGAAACGCCAGACACAGAGCTCCCTGGACAGATTTTTTGTGAGAGGGGTCCAGTGACTCAACCTGGTCCTAGTGGCATTAAAAGAAAAAGGCCAGTAACCCCAGAAAAGAACTTGGCACCAGCAGTGTTAATGGAAGGGGATTCCCCTTCCAAACACTAGCATACTACTCCATCCTCTCCCCTCCTCCCGTCTTCCACACATCAACAACTCTTCAGTAAATGTAAATGACATGTTATTGTACTATTATTTCTTTATTTCTCATTGTTTTGTGTGTAATTTAATGTCTATATGTTGTAAAAAAATATTTTATTTTAATACACTTGGGTGTCTGGAACGGATTAATTTTATTTTCATTATTTTTTTATGGGGAAAATAGATTCGGAGTTCATGATATTCGGTGTTCATGACGCCCTCTGGAACGGATTAATCATGAAAACCAGGGGCTCACTGTACTGCAATAATTTGCGAAAAGGCAAGGCAGTTGCAAGCCGATCTCATAAAGAAAAGGCCTGGAACGAGTGCTGAAGGGAGGAGGGTACAAGTGACCTGGCGGCGCACGAAAATAATTGAAAAAATATGGAAAATGAGTTTTATTGACTGAAAAATAGTTTAAGAATCTGGCAACATTTTGGTGAAAATCCCATTTTAATACAACGTTTGTAAAGCAAATTATAGCTATTTGAAACATATTATCTTACGACGCGCAAAGCAAAAAAAGTTTGTGACCGCGCGACATAATTTTTTTTTGTTTTGTTTTATTTTGTTTAATTTTCTCTATATATTTCTTTCCAATACACTAAATTTACCACTCAACATCATAATACAGTGTTGGAGCAGCTTATTGGCTTATTGCAGAAGTGGGAGGGGCTTATAGCAGAGGTGGGAGGAGTCAAGAGGCAGCCAAGGACGATTGTTGCATAATCAGCGGTTTGATACTCCCAACAAATGTCTTTATACTGACGTTATTATTACTAATACGCTTTATCTGCTTATAACATTTATTCAATAATAGTATTAGATATAAGATATATAAGATAAAAGCATAATAAAGACTGCCAAAATAATAATAAGTGTCATATACCGGAGAGTGCAGTTATCAGAGACCTTGATCCAGCAGTCTTCCTGCTTATAAATACAGTGGTACCTCGAGTTACGATATTTTTTCGTTCGAGAATGCTGTTCAAGTGCCAACACATTTATCCCATAAAAACTAGACATCTTACACCCCAATATACTTACAAGCATTTAAATAATACATAAAGGCGATTGGACCATCGACTAGTACCACTGTCAGTGTCCGGTTGATGGTCCAACCCCCTAAATATTTAAATTGTAAGTGTAATTGTCTAAAGACTAGTCTATTACACATTTCTAGAGATAAATCGTTGATCATTAAAGCATTTGGAATGAAAATCGTAACTCGAGGTACCACTGTATACGGTTTTCTCTATTGCCTCGCTGGCGTACTTAAAGAAAATGGCATTTTAACATGGGAAACAATAAGAAATCACTTACAAGGCGTAGAATAAGCCCAAAACAGCGAGATTTTCGTGAATATTTTGACGTAAATGAGGCGTGCGCGCTTTTCCGCGATTATCTCGAAAGTAAGATTTTGACCTATTGCTTACATTTCGTCCATTATTAATGATTAGATTGTAATGATTTTCACAGGGAATATAAAACAAAGTGTGTTTGATTATATTAAAGGAGAAAATTTGGAATATCTCAAATATTTTTATTTTGTGGGGGATAAAAAGGCAGATATTTTAGCGAGTGTCAAAGCGAACCAAATGTATTTTTTTTCTGTATGAAGACAAGCTATCAGGCATTCATACATTCTATAATATTTTGGGGTTAGATGTATTCTACGAGTGAGAAGTGTCCGCAGCACCGCTAGTACCGCCAGACCGGAAGTAACTGCTGCCATATGTCAAAATCAGTAATTATTTTTTTTCTCAGTTGTTTGTTGGCCGATCTTATTGAAACTCTGTCATTGCATGTTACATAAATGCTTCTAAACATGTGCCAAAAATAAAAAGAATCGGACGAAAAATAATGGAAATGTATAAGTGCTGTACCCTTCCCCCTGAAGTAGATGAATTCAAGGCCAGCAAAGGCTGGTTCGAAAATTTCAAGAAGCGAAGTGGCACACCCAGTGTTGTAAGGCATGGTGAGGCTGCCAGTTCAGACAAACATACGGCTAAGTAAGTAAGTTTATTCAGGTATACACAAATACAGTTACACAGATTATCATACATAGCAGCATATGTGTAGAGAACCTAGGATAACCCAAAAAAGTCAGAGAGTGACTTATTTCCATTCAAGGCTGAAGGATTCGTCCCCCAACAAGTGTTCAATTGTGACGAAACAGGCCTCTTTTGGAAGAAAATGCCAAAGAGGACCTACATCACGCAGGAGGAAAAGGCATGTTGTGTGGTAATGCTAGTGGGGATTTCAAAGTGAAGCCTTTACTGGTGTATCACTCTGAAAATCCCAGTGTTCAAGAAAAACAGTGTCACTGAGGCTAATTTGTGTGTGATGTGGAAGGCATTTGTCATGAGGGAAATTTTCCTTGATTGGTTCAATGAAGTGTTTGGCCCCAGTGTGAAGAAATACCTCCTGGAAAATAAATTGGATCTCAAATGCCTCCTGGTAACGGACAATGCTCAAGCCCATCCTCCAGACTTGGAAGAGCAAAGGGTGAAGGAGTTTAATTTCATCACAGTGAAGTTCTTGCCCCCTAATACCACTCCTCTCCTCCAGCCCATGGACCAGCAGATCATTTCAAACTTCAAAAAACTCTACACCAAAGCAATGTTTCAAAGGTGCTTTGACATAACCTTGGACTCTGAATTGACCCTAAGAGAGTTCTGGAAACATCACTTCAATATCCACCATTGCATAAACCTTATAGATAAGGCTTGGCAGGGAGTGACTTCCAGGACGATGAACTCTGCTTGGAGAAAATTGTGGCCCGAATGTGTCCGATGACACCAAATGACCAAATGACACCAAAATAGGCCGTCCAATTCATTCAAATGTGGACATTAGAGCACTCCAGGAAGATTTGAATAGACTGATGCAGTGGTCGGAGAAGTGGCAGATGCAGTTTAATATAGACAAATGCAAAGTTCTAAATATTGGACAGGACAATAACCATGCCACATATAAACTAAATAATGTAGATCTTAATACTACTGATTGCGAAAAGGATTTAGGAGTTCTGGTTAGCAGTAATCTAAAACCAAGACAGCAGTGCATAAGTGTTCGCAATAAAGCGAACAGATTCCTTGGCTTCATATCAAGAAGCATAAATAATAGGAGTCCTCAGGTTGTTCTTCAACTCTATATATCCTTGGTTAGGCCTCATCTAGATTATGCTGCACAGTTTTGGTCACCGTATTACAGAATGGATATAAATGCTCTGGAAAACGTACAAAGGAGGATGACTAAGTTGATCCCATGTATCAGAACTATTCCCTATGAGGATAGACTGAGGGCCCTGAATCTGCACTCTCTAGAAAGGCGTAGAATTAGGGGGGATATGATTGAGGTGTATAAATGGAAAACAGGAATAAATAAAGGGGATGTAAATAGCGTGCTAAAAATATCTAGTATTGACAGGACTCGCAGCAATGGCTTTAAGTTGGATAAATTCAGATTCAGGAAGGATATAGGAAAACATTGGTTTGGTAATAGAGTTGTCGATGAGTGGAACAAACTCCGAGTACAGTTATAGAGGCTAAACGTTGTGTAGTTTTAAAAATAGGCTAGATAAATATATGAGTGGGTGCGGATGGGTGTGAGTTGGTCCTGACTAGCTTGTGCTACTAGGTCAGATGCCGTGCTCCTTACTTAAGTGCATGTAACCTGACCTGGCTGGGTCGGGGCATTGGCTTAAGCCGGTGGGAGACTTGGACCTGCCTCGCATGGGCCAGTAGGCCTGCTGCAGTGTTCCTTCTTTCTTATGTTCTTATGTTCGACAAAGATTTTGAAGAGTTTGAGGCTTGTCCTGACAACCCTATGCCAGTTGTGGAATCTACTGTGGCATTGGGGAAGTCCATGGGGTTGGAGGTTAGTGGTGAGGATGTGGAAGAGTTGGTGGAGGACCACAATGAAGAGCTAACCACTGAAGAGCTGCAAGACCTTAATCTGCAACAGCAACAGACCACAGCTGAGGAAATTGCTTCAGAGGAGGAGGAGGAAGAGAGATGGAAAAAGTTGACTTCTTCAGAGATTAAGGAGATGTGTGCAATGTGGACTAAGATGGAAAGATTTGTGGAGGAACATCACCCTGACAAAGCTGTTGCAGGCCGTGTATGAGACTTTCAATGACAATGTCTTGTCTCATTTTAGGCAAATTTTAAAGAAATGCCAGAAACAGACCTTTCTGGAACAATTTTTTGAGCAACAGGGGTCCAGTGACTCTCAAGCTGGTCCTAGTGGCATTAAAAAACAAAGAAGGGAAGTAACCACGGAAAAGAACTTGCTACCTAAAGTCTTTATGGAAGGGTATTCCCTTTCCAAACAATAGTAACTCTTCCATCCTCTCCCCTCCTCCCGTCTTCCACACATCAACAACTCTTCAATAAAAGTAAGTGTCATGTTATCATTGTTTTATTCTTTATGTCTCATTGTTTTCTGTGAAGATAAATGTACATTTCATGTAAAAAAATTTTTAATACTTTTGGGTGTTTGGAACGGATTAATTTGATTTACATTATTTCTTAGGGGGAAAATGGTTTTGAAAATTGTGAATTTTGAATTTCGGCGGACTCTCTGAAACGGATTAATCACGAATTCAAGGGTCCACTGTATTTGGGCAATTCCATGATATATTGAAACTAAGTAAAGTAAATTTTATTTTGTTGCAGATTACATAGGTATTGGTAGTTACAATGTAAATTGAGTACAAGGAGAGCCACTGACATGCCATGGCATTAGGGGCAGCTTAATCTAATAACTTAATGACTATGTACGTACTTAATATTAGAGAAAGTGATCGCTTTCCCCAAGCTCATCATTAACCTCAAGATTAGTGATTCTTTGTTGGCAAGAACCAAGTCAAGCAGGTTGTTTCTTCTAGTTGGTTCTGTCACAATCTGTTTTAAAAGAAGCGCTAAACCACAGGGGTCATACAGCTCATCCCACAGGAGCTTAGTGAACTCCCTATCAAGGTTTGGGGCCTATAAATCACATCAAAATTAATTTTTCATGACCCTCGAGAAACTGAAGCCAAACAGATTCTGTGTCCATGTTTCTAATCATATATCTTGTCTAACAATTTAAATTATCTGACATCCATTGCCACTCCACCACCCTTCCTGTTGACGCTATCAGTGTGGAATAGTTTATAGTCCTGTATGTTGCATTCAGAAGGCATTTCTCTATCTTTTAGGTTGAGCCAGGTCTCCGTTACAGCAATTTATTATTATAACCTGCACATGCAAGTGATCTTGCCTCATCTATCTTAGACTCCTATTATTATTGCAGTAAACTTTAAGGGAGCTAGTCACTCCCTGCCCTCTACTGTCTCTGTTGATTACTTTGCCTTTACTAGCAACTTTATTTTGAATATTGTCTATTAGAGATATCCTGGAGGTATTCTGGCAATATCTGATGTTTTCAACCCTTTTTGGCAAACACACTCAATTGACTTAAGAAGTCCCATGGGCATAAACTCCTTTGTCATCCATCTTATGGATGTATCTAATCCATTTTCTGACAATCCATCCATGATGTGGACAGCTGATTGCAGTCTGGTAGTTCAGTAGTGTGTGCTGGAACAATCTGGAATACACGGTAGACTACTTTCATCAAGCATCTTGGCACAAAACACCTTGTAACGTGCCTCATTTATACATGAACATGTATGTATATCCTGCACTACACTACAGCAGTGTACTACGTACCCTAGCAGTGTACTAGGTACCCCAGCAGTGTACTATGTACCCCAGCAGTGTACTAGTACCCCAGCAGTGTACTAGGTACCCCAGCAGTGTACTAGGTACCCCAGCAGTGTACTAGGTACCCCAGCAGTGTACTAGGTACCCCAGCAGTGTACTAGTACCAAGTGTACTAGTACCCCAGCAGTGTACTAGGTACCCCAGCAGTGTACTAGGTACCCCAGCAGTGTACTAGGTACCCAGCAGTGTACTAGGTACCCCAGCAGTGTACTAGGTACCCAGCAGTGTACTAGGTACCCCAGCAGTGTACTAGGTACCCCAGCAGTGTACTAGGTACCCCAGCAGTGTACTAGGTACCCCAGCAGTGTACTAGGTACCCCAGCAGTGTACTAGGTACCCCAGCAGTGTACTAGGTACCCCAGCAGTGTACTAGGTACCCCAGCAGTGTACTAGGTACCCCAGCAGTGTACTAGGTACCCCAGCAGTGTACTAGGTACCCCAGCAGTGTACTAGGTACCCCAGCAGTGTACTAGGTACCCCAGCAGTGTACTAGGTACCCCAGCAGTGTACTAGGTACCCCAGCAGTGTACTAGGTACCCCAGCAGTGTACTAGGTACCCCAGCAGTGTACTAGGTACCCCAGCAGTGTACTAGGTACCCCAGCAGTGTACTAGGTACCCCAGCAGTGTACTAGGTACCCCAGCAGTGTACTAGGTACCCCAGCAGTGTACTAGGTACCCCAGCAGTGTACTAGGTACCCTAGCAGTGTACTAGGTACCCCAGCAGTGTACTAGGTACCCTAGCAGTGTACTAGGTACCCTAGCAGTGTACTAGGTACCCTAGCAGTGTACTAGGTACCCTAGCAGTGTACTAGGTACCCTAGCAGTGTACTATGTACCCTAGAAGTGTACTAGGTACCCCAGCAGTACTACGTACCCTAGCAGTGTACTAGGTACCCCAGCAGTGTACTACGTACCCTAGCAGTGTACTAGGTACCCCAGCAGTGTACAACATTCAGCTGCCCAGCCTTCTAGCGAGTGCGGTGTGCTAGTTCTGGTCCCTAGCGGTGGAGTTGAGAACTGGTAGTTTTCATCAACATGGTGGGCGCTACAGACAGCGTGTCAATACTGTCTGTATTGAAGTGTTGCAGGCGCGATTTACCCAAGCAACGCAGATGTTCTCCTCCCAGCTATTTTGAGGATTCTTTAGGGATATCCATTGAAGAATTATTTGGTATATCTCTCAACGGTTAGTGAGGATTTTGTCAAGTTTGCAGTGGCCAGCGCATATGAGCGAGTGGTTGACACGTATCAGGAGAAGAGGATTGTCGTCAACACGGGATTAGAGGTACGGCTTCGAGATGTGTCACGGTACTACACTTATATACGGGTTCGAAACGTGCCGTTCGAGCGTTGGATGTTGATGTGCGAAACGTCTTCAGTCAATTTGGTGACGTCCATGCAGCCACGGTGGGCCGGTGGGCACAGGGACTTATGCCGGGCTGCAAGAAGGTTCATTTTCTTTGAAAATGACGCTCAAACGTCAGATACCTTCATACGTCATGATGGATGATTTCCCGGCAGCAGGTCTATGTGACTTACGCAGGCCAAGTTGAACGTGTCGCCTGTGTGGATTACCTGGACATGTGGCGGCGGCATGTGATCGTCGGATGGGCCAACAGAGACATGGAGTGCTGATGGTATGAGGAAGGATGAAGTGGTGGTCGTGGATGCTATGGATGAGTCGCCACGGGAGAATATGAGCGTGGTGCCAAGTGGACAATGGAGTGACATTGTTGATAAGGAGGATGAGCGTGTACTAACGTTGTCACAGGTGACCCAGGATGGCGAGACAGCGGAGACGGAGGAAGTGGCTCTGCCGGAAGGTGTGAACTTGGTTTTGTCTGAGCCACTATTGGAGGATTTTCCACTGTTGTTGGACAGTCCTGTATGTGAGGCACACAGCATGGTGTGGTGGACTTAGGAGCAGAGGTGAGGAGGGACGAGAGTGAGCGAGTGTGATGGGCGTCTCAGAGAGTGGGCCTTGCCTTCAGGTCCAGGAGGTTGGTGTAGAAGTGCACAGGGAGAGGATTGTGAGGCTATGGAGGCTACAGGGACTCCAGGAAAGGCCTAGTGGTCTAGTTGAGGACGATGTCCTAACACCTGGGCAACAGGTGTGCAAGAAGGCCTGGGTGGAGGTGGCAAAAGGGGAGGGGGGAAAGTGTCAAGGGTAGAGAGGGGAGGGACAGGAAAGCAGACAGGCAAGTACTGGGAGTGTCAGTAGAGGAAGAGAGCATTAGTAAGGAAAGTCGGTAGTGACGAGGAAGTTGAAAAGTAGAGGAAAGCCCCCTGCGTTCTTTTCAGGTGTTTAACGATGAATGTAAATGGCCTCCGAGCGGAGTCAAACGTAAATGGGTAGAGGTGACATTAAGACGTTTAAATGTGGATGTGTGTATATTGCAAGAGCATAATTATAGGATGGGGAGAGATTTGACGTTAAGTGGATTTACAGTTTATGCGGGTAGTGCGGGTAGTTTCAAGGGAGGGTGGCTATAGGAATACGTGTGACCAGTCCCTTTCGGTTGTTGGCATGGGAAGAGGGGGTGGGAGGGTGGTAAGGGTTGAGGGTTTATGGGGGAATTCAGAGTGTGTATAGTGGGAGTTTATATGCCGGCTATAAGTTGTAGAAAAACTAAGGAAGAATTTGTGAGAGAGGAGTTGATATATTTCTTACGTGGGTTGCCGGTTGTGACTATTATCGCAGGGATTGGAATTGTGTGATTAGGAAGAGGATGTGGAACCGAGAGGGGCGGGTGTGAGTTGGGGTTTTGCGTGATGTTTTGGGTGCGGCAGAGTCAGATGTGGTAGGGCGTGTGGCATATAGAACATACGTCAACGTAGGGGCTATGCTGCAAGACTCGAAACACGCTGAGCCCCTCGGCATCTACCAGCCCCTACCACATCTCTGACTCCTGCCCACCCAAACATCACGCACAACCCAACTCACACCCCTCTCGGTTCCACATCCCTCTTCCTAATCACACAATTCAATCCCCTGCGCAATAGTCACAACCGGCAACCCGAAGAAATATATCAATCCTAAAATTCTTCTAGTTTTCTCAACATAGCCGGCATATAAACTCCCACTATACACACTCTGACATTCCCCATAAACCCTCAACCCTTACCACCCTCCCCCCTCTTCCCAAGCCAACAACCGAAAGGACTGGTCACACGTATCCTATGCCACCCCTCCCTTGAAACTACCCGCACTACCCGCATAAACTGTAAATCCATTAACGTCAAATCTCTCCCCATCCTATAATTATGCTCTTGCAATATACACACATCCACATTTAAACGTCTTAATGTCACCTCTACCCATTTACGTTTGACCTCCGCTCGGAGGCCATTTACATTCATCGTTAAACACCTGAAAAGAACGCAGTGGGCTTTCCTCTACTTTTCAACTTCCTCGTCACTACCGACTTTCCCTTACTAATGCTCTCTTCCTCTACTGACACTCCCAGTACTTGCCTGTCTGCTTTCCTGTCCCTCATCCCTCTCTACCCTTGACACTCCCCGTCCCCCTTTGCCACCTCCACCCAGGCCTTCTTGCACACCTGTTGCCCAGGTGTTAGGACATCGTCCTCAACTAGACCACTAGGCCTTTCCTGGAGTCCCCTGTAGCCTCCATAGCTCACAATCCTCTCCCTGTGCACTTCTACACCAACCTCCTGGACCTGAAGGCAAGGCCCACTCACTGAGACGCCCATCACACTCGTCTCACTCTCGTCCCTCCTCACCTCTGCTCCTAAGTCCACCACACCATGCTGTGTGCCCTCACACACAGGACTGTCCAACAACAGTGGAAAATCCTCCAAAGCGGCTCAGACAAAACCAAGTTCACACCTTCCGGCAGAGCCACTTCCTCTGTCTCCGCTGTCTCGCCATCCTGGTCACCTGTGACAACGTTAGTACACGCTCATCCTCCTTATCAACAATGTCACTCCATTGTCCACTTGGCACCAGTCATATTCTCCGTGGCGACTCATCCAAGCATCCACGACCACCACTTCATCCTTCCTCATACCATCAGCAGCTCCATTTTCTCTGTTGGCCCATCCGACGATCACATGCCGCCGCCACATGTCCAGGTAATCCACACAGGCGACACGTTCGAACGGCCTGCGTAAGTCACATAGACTTGAACTCCTCCATCATGACGTATGAAGGATTGACGTTTAGTCATTTCAAAAAATGAACCTTCTTGCAGCCCGGCATAAGTCCCTTTACCGGCTACGTGGCTGCATGGACGTCCCCAAATTGATAAAGCGCCCACTCAACGTTTCCCCGAACGGCACGTTTCGGACTCGTTATAAATTGGTAACCTCTAATCCCGTGTTGACGACAATCCCTTTCTCCTGATACGTTCAACCACTCGCCCATATCGGCCACTGCAAACGACAAAAAATCCTCGACGAACCGTTGAGAGATACCCCAAATAATTCTTCATGGATACCCCTAAAAAAATCCTCAAAATGGCGGGGAGGAGAACATCTGCGTTGCTTGGGTAAATCGCGCCCTGCAACCTTCAATACAGACGTATTGACACGTCGTCTGTAGCGCTCCACCATGTTGATGAAAACTACCAGTTCTCAACTCCACCGCTAGGGACCGAAACAAGCACCCCGCACTCCGCAAAGGCGGGGAAGCGAATGACTGGAGACAAACATACTCTAATTTTTTGAGAGTTGGGGTAAAGACAACTGACGAAAAAAGGAGCATAGGAATAGGAGGATGAAAGTGTGTATAAAAATGGACCGTACTACATTATGACGTGACGAAGGACATGTTTAATTAAATGGAGTACGCCAGCGGGGGTTTTGGTAGTGTTGAGAGGATATGATTGAGAAGTTATAATTTCAAGTCATGTTTAATATAGGAACCTCATTGACTACGTTCCTTCAAATGGTGTAATTAAATTATGTTATATTGCTAATGTGTTGAGAAACACAAAGGTTCAGAAGATTTTTTTTCTATCAATATTGTAAAAGTTTCACTTGATAAGAGGTGATTTTAAAGGGGTAAAAGTTTCCTTAATTAATAAGACACATTAAAAATATTAAGGAAGTATGTATGCTTAATGAGGTTTATGCATTTTTTTTACATGGACATATTTGAACGCTATGACATGATCCTTTGATTATTGTATTGAATAATGTTAGATTTTGTGTTACTGTTAAATAGTCATTGGCACTCTTGGAGATGATAGTAGGGTTTAGGCTAATATGTTGCCATAATTATAATTTTTAAAAATCTTAAGGTAGGGCTGTGGCGCAAGCATGTTTGCACCAAGTGTAGGAATAGGGTGGTGTATGGTAGGGGGTGGAGTCGGCTTTTGGGAGGGTACAAGGAAATGAGTATGGGGGATCTATGGGGTCCCAACAAGGGGCTGGACATCCCGGCTATGGGGGGGTGGGTGTGTTGACAGGAGGGGTGCTTTGGGGAAAGGTGAAAAAAGGTGTGTGGGGTTTTGGGGGGCCGATAGAGGGCACGGAGGACTACTAACACCTGATTTGGGTGGGGACGCATGACTAGAGCAGAGGAAAAGCAAAAAGGGATGGGGTGAAAAGGGGGTCAGTAAGGGAGGAGTTTGTCCCGTACTGTGCACTCAATTGGTGTGAGGAGGTTTTAATGAGGCGTTTGCGGCGTTCCTATGGAAGGGACGATGCAGTGCATTATGAGTGGTTGGCTACGTGCATCTGTTGTCATTTCAATGTTATGGAAAACACAGTTACGGTGGTATTCTCTGGGATATCAGTGCATGATTCGGTGTTTTGTTGGATGATGGGTTTGTTGCGGTAGATTTTAAAGTTTAAATTTGTATGTAAAGTGATGACGTTGATATGAGGAATAAGATTGTTTTGTTTTGGCATTCATGTATATGGTGTTTCTTGAAGATGTGTAATGTTATACTTAATATTTGTGTGTTGTATTATGTGTGCCATTTATGTATTGTATGTAACATGTTATTCTTGTGTGGGGTTTCAGTGGTTCTTAGTGTTCATATTAATACGTCTAATGTGTAGACGTTGTTACATTTCATGTTGTAAATAATTTGTTGGGGTGTCGGTAGGGGTTCTAACGTAATTAGTTGTAATTCATGTATTACCACAATGCTAGAGCAGTATCAGGCGAAGGGGGTACATATATTTATTATAACTTGTACATATTAGAATGTACATGTGTACATTCATTATTGATCATTATACGTGTTGTTTTTTGTATAGGCAGTAAGCAAGAAAAATCATGTTTTGGATATATCATTGGTTTTTCCCGGAAAAATCAATATATGTAATGGCATGTCTAGGATATTGGCAAGGTTTGTTGAAGATGGACATGGCTCAATGTGCTCCATTCTGGATAAGTATGCACTTTGTTTTGAACAATTGATCATGAACATGGGGTTTATGTAGTGTGGGGAGGGTTGTAGGGGGGACAATTGGTATTTTATGATATGTATTAATCTCTTTCCATTATAGACTGTTAATATGTGGCTGTTTTTAGTTGGTTGGTTTTTGGGTTTTCATAGTTTACTATTGTAATGTTTTATTTGTGTATAATGAATTTAAATAAAAATATAAAAAAAAAAAATCTTTTGGCTTTAATGTATTTGCTGTTTAGGGGTACGTGTTTATGAGTACTGTATTTAAACAATCTAGAGGTTCATGAAATAGTGAGAACGCAACAAGTAGTCATTTCGTTCTAGTGTATTACACTGTCAGTATATCATTAAGGATGTTTTCAAAGAATGATTGTAATATATCACGTCTTGCATGTAGTATAAATATTATGTAGGTTCTATGGCTTTATAGAAGCATATGACATCAGTGCTTGATACATGTAAAAACGGTTTTGATTGTATATAATTGTTGGTCAGGTTTTATTGTTCGTTATATACAGAATGTAGACACTGCTGATTATTTTGTATTTTGTTGCTCTGGAAGCAATAGTGAAGCGCAGTTTTGTAAGATTTTCTTATGTACTATGGTTCTTATAATAAAATATAAAAAAAAAAAATGTTATCACCGTTCTATGTGGATCTGAACATATTTTAGTAGCCATTATTTATGTACCTAATTAAATTTTGATTCTCTCTCTCTCTCTCTCTCTCTCTCTCTCTCTCTCTCTCTCTCTCTCTCTCTCTCTCTCTCTCTCTATCTATCTATCTCTCCTGTTCTTCAGGAAAGAGGATGCGAGTTTCTACTTATATTAATGTTCCTAACCATTTAACCACAGATTCTCTCCACAACGCCACGAGTACAGTGAGAGACAACACAATAAGTGTCAGGGGCCCAAGACTGCTCAACTGCCTCCCAGCATACATAAGGGGGATTACCAATATACCCCTGGCTATCTTCAAGAAGGCACTGGACAGACACCTAAAGTCAGTACCTGACCAGACGGGCTGTGGTTCGTACGTCAGTTTGCGTGCGGCCAGCAGTAACAGCCTGGTTGATCAGACCCTGATGCACCACGAGTCCTGGTCTCAGACCGGGCCGCGTGGACGTTAACCCCCAAAACCATCTCCAAGTATACTCCAGGTAACAGTGGCAGTAATAGCAAATAAATACATATGTAGATTAACATAGCAGATTATTATTATATTTGAGAGATTGCGGACAAGATTATTAAGCACACGAAATCAAAGTATTTCCGCTACTCAGGAGATTAATAATGATTTAGAACACGATGCTGTGGCCTCTCACAGCTGCTGTAGCATTGAATGATACTCCTGTAATACGAACACACTATATGAAAACATTGATACTGAGTGTTCGAACACATGTTTGTTGTCACCAGACTGAAAATCACCCTGTTGTTAACACTGTTGTGTTTATTGTATACCACTTATACTATTATTGCTGTGTTTAGTTTGTACTAGTTGTACTGTTACTAGCACTGCTGTGTTTACTGTGTACTAGTGCGTAGTAGTGTTAATACTGTGGTTAGGGTGCATTAATATTGATGTGCTTAACCAGAATCAGTTGTTGATGGCTAAGACTCTTGTGTAACACCTGGGACACATGTGTAACACCAGAGACACATGAATAACACCCGAGACATATGTAACACCCGAGACACATGTGGATATCTATAGTGATACTTGTATTATATCTTTGATGTAAGGTAACACTTGCCACCTCAATATTGGAATGGGAAAATCCCTGGGCGAAACGTCCTAATACTGCATTTGTGCCTTACGTACCTGTATCTTTTGTGTTTACATACTAGGATAATGTAATGCTAGGTTTATTCTTTTTCATATTAATAAGATTATCAAAAGCTAAAAGGTACGAGGTCCATCGATGTCTTGGGATGTGGTTATTGCTGAAGAGTAGACACAGGAATTTATTTACCAAACAGTATGATTAGTCACTCATTTGATCGTTGGAATAAATTAGTCACTCATTTGATCGTTGGAATAAATTAGTCACTCATTTGATCGTTGGAATAAATTAGTCACTCATTTGATCGTTGGAATAAATTAGTCACTCATTTGATCGTTGGAATAAATTAGTCACTCATTTGATCGTTGGAATAAATTAGTCACTCATTTGATCGTTGGAATAAATTAGTCACTCATTTGATCGTTGGAATAAATTAGTCAGTCATTTGATCGTTGGAATATATTCGTAATGATTACAATAGTCATCTCAACAACGGTGTCATATAGACATCTGTTGCTAATGAGACATTAATAGCGGATGTTTGTGTATCTCCTCCAGCAAGGTTACCCAGTAGCTGATGGTCTGGTTTAATCATCATTAAAACGGTCTTCACAGAACGTCATTAATGAGGATTAAAACAGTGGCTGGTATCAGTGTAGTTACTAATGATGTGTTGGTGGATTTACTAATTAATATTTGGTGTTCTAATGAGACATAAAGACGTGGTATAAACCTTTCTGATAGATACCGAGAAACTGGTTTTAAAAAAAAAGACACGTAAATCAACACAGACATATTTATTAGAGAACGTTTCGGTCCTGGAATCCATATCAGTTCTCACACACAGAGGCTGAAGACAACAGTACTTAAATACGTCCTAATGTTTCCTCACGTGACTTTTTAAAACACATCATTTACAAAGTTGACCAGTGAAATAATCCGGGTGATAAACTGGTACCGATTAATTCTTGGATAACTGCAAGTTTACTGTACACTGGTATATGGCAGTGTATTAGGCAGGGAGGGGTTGTTTACCCTGGGGAAGAAAACGAGGGTGGAAAGTTATTTCCCAGGATAAATACGGTTTGGGTGGTCCACTGAAACAACTACGCTGGGAAAAAGTTCTCTAGAATAATGAGAAAAGAGGGGCTGTTGTTCATTGGGATTATGAGGATACATGGAGTTGTGTCCCTGGGATACATGGAGTTGTGTCCCTGGGATACATGGAGTTGTGTCCCTGGGATACATGGAGTTGTGTCCCTGGGATACATGGAGTTGTGTCCCTGGGATACATGGAGTTGTGTCCCTGGGATACATGGAGTTGTGTCCCTGGGATACATGGAGTTGTGTCCCTGGGATACATGGAGTTGTGTCCCTGGGATACATGGAGTTGTGTCCCTGGGATACATGGAGTTGTGTCCCTGGGATACATGGAGTTGTGTCCCTGGGATACATGGAGTTGTGTCCCTGGGATACATGGAGTTGTGTCCTGGGATACATGGAGTTGTGTCCCTGGGATACATGGAGTTGTGTCCCTGGGATACATGGAGTTGTGTCCCTGGGATACATGGAGTTGTGTCCTGGGATACATGGAGTTGTGTCCCTGGGATACATGGAGTTGTGTCCCTGGGATACATGGAGTTGTGTCCCTGGGATACATGGAGTTGTGTCCCTGGGATACATGGAGTTGTGTCCCTGGGATACATGGAGTTGTGTCCCTGGGATACATGGAGTTGTGTCCCTGGGATACATGGAGTTGTGTCCCTGGGATACATGGAGTTGTGTCCCTGGGATACATGGAGTTGTGTCCCTGGGATACATGGAGTTGTGTCCCTGGGATACATGGAGTTGTGTCCCTGGGATACATGGAGTTGTGTCCCTGGGATACATGGAGTTGTGTCCCTGGGATACATGGAGTTGTGTCCCTGGGATACATGGAGTTGTGTCCCTGGGATACATGGAGTTGTGTCCCTGGGATACATGGAGTTGTGTCCCTGGGATACATGGAGTTGTGTCCCTGGGATACATGGAGTTGTGTCCCTGGGATACATGGAGTTGTGTCCCTGGGATACATGGAGTTGTGTCCCTGGGATACATGGAGTTGTGTCCCTGGGATACATGGAGTTGTGTCCCTGGGATACATGGAGTTGTGTCCCTGGGATACATGGAGTTGTGTCCCTGGGATACATGGAGTTGTTCCCTGGGATACATGGAGTTGTTCCCTGGGATTATGAGGATACATGGTTGTTCCCTGGGATTATGAGGATACATGGTTGTTCACTGGGATTATGAGGATACATGGTTGTTCACTGGGATTATGAGGATACATGGTTGTTCACTGGGATTATGAGGATACATGGTTGTTCACTGGGATTATGAGGATACATGGTTGTTCACTGGGATTATGAGGATACATGGTTGTTCACTGGGATTATGAGGATACATGGTTGTTCACTGGGATTATGAGGATACATGGTTGTTCACTGGGATTATGAGGATACATGGGTTGTTCACTGGGATTATGAGGATACATGGTTGTTCACTGGGATTATGAGGATACATGGTTGTTCACTGGGATTATGAGGATACATGGTTGTTCACTGGGATTATGAGGATACATGGTTGTTCACTGGGATTATGAGGATACATGGTTGTTCACTGGGATTATGAGGATACATGGTTGTTCACTGGGATTATGAGGATACATGGTTGTTCACTGGGATTATGAGGATACATGGTTGTTCACTGGGATTATGAGGATACATGGTTGTTCACTGGGATTATGAGGATACATGGTTGTTCACTGGGATTATGAGGATACATGGTTGTTCACTGGGATTATGGAGGATACATGGTTGTTCACTGGGATTATGAGGATACATGGTTGTTCACTGGGATTATGAGGATACATGGTTGTTCACTGGGATTATGAGGATACATGGTTGTTCACTGGGATTATGAGGATACATGGTTGTTCACTGGGATTATGAGGATACATGGTTGTTCACTGGGATTATGAGGATACATGGTTGTTCACTGGGATTATGAGGATACATGGTTGTTCACTGGGATTATGAGGATACATGGTTGTTCACTGGGATTATGAGGATACATGGTTGTTCACTGGGATTATGAGGATACATGGAGTTGTTCCCTGGGATACATGGAGTTGTTCCCTGCTGACTTGTATGCGGAAGCCCATAATTCCTATAAGGACCTGAAGGGATCGATCCCGAAAGGCAAAGTATCACCGGATGTGAGGAAGACTAAACCTCTGGTAGAAAGTAAACCAACATCATTTATCCCAGTGTGTCACTTGTGTGGTAAGAAAGGGCATAAGAGGCCCGATTGCCCTGCGAAGAAAGTTCAGCAAGTTGGAAGGTGTTTCAAAGTTCAGGGACAGTTAATGGTCTTAATGTGTCTACGATATTAAGAGACACAGGGTGCACATGTATTGTCATATCTGATAAACTGTTCCCTAATCTCAAACCCACTCATGCCTCCACTATTCTTACAGACTACTTGGGCCGATCGGACACATTCCCAACCATCCGCTGTTACATTAGGTCTAAATGGTTTACATGGTGGTCCGAAGCCGTACTCGCCCCCATCACATCATGTTCAGTACTTATTGTTAATGCAAAAGGTGCCGTGCTCCCTTCAGAGGGAGACCTTTCACTACCCACATGGGACGTAAGTGTTTCAGCTCCTCTTCCTTTAAACTCAGAAAAACCCCTCTCTAATTCTGTTCCCGAGGCTGTAGGAACAGATGATGATGCTCTCGATAACGAGGTAGCAGGATCACCTGTTAACTCTTTAGATGAAAGTGATGATATTGTCTCTGAATCCATCCAGGTATTAACTAGGACACAGAGCAAAGCACTAGCTTCTCCTGCTATTCATCCTTTGATTTTTCCTGACCTAAAACCTTTGGAAATATCTAAGGATGACTTTGTCAAGTTACAACTTAATTGTCCTTCTCTCCAGAATTGCCATGATTCAGCTAGTAAAAATAAGGTTATTCAAAGGAAAGACTTTTCATACAAATTTGAATACATTAGAGGTATTCTATACAAATCGGTATTTAAGCCACATTCAGACGATATAGCCTACTCCACTCTAGTTGTCCCAAGCCAGTGCAGGGAGACCATTCTTAAAATGGCCCATGATCTACCAGTGGCTGAACATTTCTCTCACCGTAAAACCTTAAATAAAATTAAGGACACCTATTTTTGGCCGAGAATGTCCTCAGATATCACTTTATATTGTAGATCTTGTAAGGTTTGCCAACTGTCATCCTCCCGAGGTACCCGGCGAGTACCTATGGTCAAAATGCCTATTTTTACAGTACCCTTTGAGAGAGTAGCCATTGACATTGTTGGTCCCTTATCACCACTTTCATCTGGGGGACATAGATATATTCTTACATTAGTGGATTATGCTTCCAGTTTTCCTGAAGCGGTACCCTTAAAGTCAATTACTACTATAGAGGTAGCAGAAGCCCTTTTGTCCATCTTTTCACGGGTGGGTATCCCCAGAGAGATTTTGTCAGACCGGGGGACGCAGTTCACCTCCGAACTTATGCAACATCTTTATCAACTTCTGGGGTGAAACCCTTTTCACCACCCCATATCATCCCAGCTGTAATGGGAGGATTGAACGACAACACTCCATCCTAAAGTCCATTTTAAGGAAACTTTGCTCTCTTA